>BLSH010535095.1:113151-127775 GCA_018402905.1 Glandirana rugosa
CAAGGGCCACGTGTCTAGTATCTGTCACGCTCTCCCACCGTAGACATCAGGACGGGTGGCACGGGTTGATAGAGATGTGAGACATGAAGGGCGGAACCTGAAACTTCCTCTTACCTCGTCTCTTGCGCGTTCCATCGTCATGACACCGATTCCTCGACTCGGAGGGAGAAAGGAAAAAACCGAACGGAACGACGGACTCTCTGCCAGTAGTGTCTGGTGAAGGGTGGTGACGACACGACGGTAACTCCATTCACTCAGACACAGTTGACCGTTTTAATATAGCCACAGTACTGCTACCTTGCGCGTTCTCTGCTCCATTCTCCTTCAAAGTCCAAGGCGGGAAGTACAGAGTGTAGAGATAGTTGGGCACGGTGGGCAGGACTACAGATGCCACCCTCTCGCACTGTCTATGATCTGTGCACCGGGAACCCAGCACAGCCTGTTCATAACAGGTTGAAGTAAGTGCCTGTGACAGTGTGCCTTACACTCGACCTGCTGCATCCACTTCGCCTGCAATATTGACTGCTATGCTCCGCTGTTTGTTGCTGCAATGCTGGTGCCAGTAGAGAGAAGGGCAAAGACACTTTTTATTTTTTGCAGGATGCTCTGGGGGGGGTTGTCCGTGTATATATACTCCCTAGCCCTTCCAATGATGCCCTCTTATTAAGAACTTAATATATACCTTATAGTGTTTCCAATTTCATTTTTTATTTTCATTTATTTTCCCAGAATTTCCACTAATGGAGATACAGTACATCCAAATATAACAAGTCGAGGTGATATAAAAATTGTAACAAACACCAAGGCCTCACAATGCATTGGTGCATTCTTACTAAGAATGTAGTATATACCTCCTAGCTCTTCCAATGACACCATCATTCAGATTGTAGTATGTTCCTCCTAGTCTTGCACAAGGCACCTTCCTATTTCGAATATAGTCTTCTTTCCTAGCCCTTCCAATGACACGCTCCTATTCAAAATGTGGTATATACCTCCCAGCTGTACAAAAGTCACCACTGCAAGCTGAAGCACAATCTGGGCTGCAATCCAGTATACATATGTTTTTAGTCTAGGTTCACACCTATGCGTTATTACCGTGTTTTTCCAGTTTACAGTACAGTCCATTTAACATGGTTTCCTATGGATATAGTTCACATCTGTGCGTTTTGCAGCATTGCGTTTTTTTGGAAAGGGTCGGGGACTTTTTTTTACTCACTGCAGTTTGTGTTTTGCATGCAATAGACTTCAGTGGAGCTGCACCAGAAACATTTTTGCTGCGATTTGCGTTTTTAAATCTGCCTAGCAACAAACTCCCACCCCCACCAAAAAAAAAAACAAAACGCAAATTGCAGCAAAATCATGGTAAAAACGCGGGGAAAAAATCCCACAGAAAGTACAGCCGCATAGGTGTGAACCAAGGGTAAGGCCTGGTTCACAACTATGCATTTTTTAGTGCATTTTCAGTTTCACAGAAACACACTACAGTCCATTTAACATAGTTACCTATGGGCTACGTTCACATCTGTGCATTTTATGGAAAGGGCCAGGGCCCAGCAGGTTGTGTTTTTGGTTCCATAGACTTCAATGGATCAAAAACATATATTGAAAAACGCAAAATGCACCTGGAATATGCATCAACCTCAACCTGCATAGGTGTGACCCAAGCCTTACAGAAGTGTAACCAATTTGCAGTAAGCGTGTGCACTTTCACAAAATAAGAAATGTAATTTGATAGACAAATGTATCAGCTGATCTGATTGGACATCAGGACAGCCTGGAAAAAGGCTAAATTGGATCCATACAATTAAAAGGCCCAGTTTTCATGACCTTGAGCCTAGGTTCACATTGGTGCAAGGTCATCTGAACTCGCACCATTTTATACCCGCATGTCAGTCCGACTTCAGGTGCGATTTCAAAGACATCTGTGCGGGTTGCTGCACAGATGTCTATGGAAATCACACCTGAAATCACCAAAAGTAGTACAGAAACTACTTTTGGGAATTGGTGCGGCACCGCAAATGCAGCGTCGCACTGATTCAAACGGTGCCATTGCCGGCAATTGCTGCAGATTTAGCATGCGATTTGACATGTCAAATTACATGCCAAATTGCACCACTGTGAACCAGAGCTTAATGTGTTAATGCCAGTAGACATTGCGTAGAGGTGTGAATTTCTTTTAAAGAATTTATGATGATGTGGTAAAAAAATACCCAGTCTCTGCAAATGACAGTATCTATATCCATAAAAGATTAACCAGTAATATGACACATTTCATAGTTACTCAACAGTGTACAAACTGTACCTGATATGCGATAGTCAATGAGGACAATGGATCGAAAATAAAATAGAGTTCATGGTATCAAACACTGCTTGTCGTAAAAGCAATGTCTGCCAGAAAGAATGAGTCCATTTGTGCAATTTGGAACATTATCAATAGATGTTAATTTCATAAATTTCTCCCATTATTAATATATTTGTTGACTTCCATCATTCAATCATTTGCAAGCAAAAATTCAGATTTTTTTTTCCTTGCAGGTGAATTGGTATCCGTTGCAAAGTGAAATTTCACCCCATTGACTGGGAAAAAATAATTTGCAAAATTAACAGCCTAGTTGCCTTTAGCAACTCAATAGGCAGCTGCAAATTGGATTTATTTAGATATGTAGCATATGTGTAGTTTGGAAAGATCATTACTTGACATTCTGTCGCACAATATTACTACAGGAACCTGTGCTCTTCCAAAACTAGTACTATCATATATAACTCTTTTATAGCAACCTGATAGAATTATGCAGACAGTTTTTTTCCACTGCTTGACAGATGCTATTGCTTTCTGAATAAATAATTATATGACCAGACTGCACTAGGCTCCTGGTTCTGCTGTGTCCTCAGCAGTGTGGTCTGCTATAGCTATGGGTACCTCCTTAATGGCAGGCATATTTTACTTACAAGGCCCAGTAAAAACATACAGTCAACTGTATGCTCTTAGAAACAGGCTGCAATAAGGATTCCCACACTATCATCTGGCTACAGTAGAAAATATGCACTTCCTAGAAAAACCCTCAGACGGCAGGTACATTTTGTGGTAGGACATTGAAATTCCAATGAGTGCACAGGATATTTGAGTCCCATTCTACCCAGCCAAAAAGGACAACAGCACTAAATGAGTTCCTATCAGTGCCGTAAGCTTTCAATGCAAGAACTGTAAGGGATGGAGTAGGACATTTCGGGTGTGAGTATGCACTTAACAGTATCAGAGCCTCCTGCTTGGCTGCACTTACAGAACTTGTGCTGGTTTACCTTAGAATAACTAAACCGTGGACTGGCTGCAGATTAATTGGTTTGAGCTGTTACTTCTCCTGCCTTGCAATAGCTGTTCAAAATAACAATACTCGGTAGGCCGGTTCGGGATGCTCAGAGACGTCCTTTGCTCAGCCACCCCCAGCAGGAGGGAGGAGCTGGACTCATATCTTCATGAAGTAACAGATCTAGGATATAAGTATGGAGGATATTCCTTCTATGACTGTCAGTCATTTTTGGCTAGAATGGCAGCTAGGCTTGCCCAGTTCAAGATCAGGACAGACTGGAGCGTCACCGACACCAAACTGTTTTGTCGCCACATTGCCGGTCTACGCTCTCCTCTCTGCGCCATCTGCCAGTCTTCTACCCACACAGCAAACTGGTGCTCAAATACGGCTACAAGACGCCCCTTCAATCCCCCTGCCACCACCGGTACTGGTCAGGGCTTGCCAGAGACCTCACAGCAGCGTCAAGTGGACAAACTAGGATGACCAATTTCATCAGTGGGAGGCACGGCCATATGTAACAATTATAATTATGGCGGATGCTTCTACAGCTGGTGCCGGCTGCTGCACGTCTGTACAGTTTGCCATAGGGCACACCCGAATGGCACATGTAACTTGAATCGGCCCATCAAGTCCTGACTAAACTGGGTGGATGTCCTTTGGCTGGAGTTTTACCTCTCCACACACCCCACTGCTTCACTGGCGATATTCCTGGTTCATGGCTTCTCAGCAGGATTCCACACCGGCCTCATCACTCTACCTCACTCCACTCACGAGTGCAAGAACCTTCAGTTGGCAGCTGTCAATGAACAGGCCATTGACACACTGCTACTGGCCGAACTAGACAGAGGGTTCATCATCGGCCCTTTCTCACAGTCACCTTTGCAAACCTGGAGAGTCAGGCCTACTGGGCTTGTCAAGGGCAAGTTCTCAAATAAACTTTGCTTAAGTACGATTTGCTGCGCCTCATTCTTCACATATCCCAAGTTAGAATTCCCCAATTCCTTCCGAGGAATTTTCCCTTAAATATTCGTTGGTTGACTTGGCTATTCAAGCCATCGTTAAAATAGGTTTCGGTGCATGGCTGTCTAAAGCAGACATCTCAAATACATTCAAACTCCTGCCTATCAAGCCATCTCTCTGGCATTAAATGAAGGGACTCCTATTACTTTGCCACTAAGTTGACCTTCGGGTCAAAAACTAGCATGTGGCTCTTCGATGTTTTCGCTCAGTCTCTTACATGGATCCTGTCACACCGGGCCCAGTGTCAGATGGTCATCCATTACCTTGATGACTTTCTACTCATCGAGCAGCCAGAGACACCCCTGGTAGACCTCGACAGGTTGAGAGTGGTGTTCAACAACCTTAACGTGCCCATAGCCGAACATAAAGTAGAAGGCCCGACACAATCCATCACTTTCTTAGGTATCACTCTGGACACACGTGCCATGCAGGCCAGCCTGCCTCCTGACAAACTAGCTCGTATTAGGTTGGCCATTCATGACTTTACCCTCTTGCAAGAGTGTTCTAAAAGACAGTTGCAGTCCCCATTAGGGATGCTCAATTTTGCCATGAGGATTTTTCCTCAGGAACGGTCTTTCATTTCACTGCTCCTAGTTCTTCTTACTCAAATACAAGACGCTGATCAAATCTTCAACTTAGACCCGGCAGTGATAGCCGACTTAGCAATGTGGGATGAGTTCCTTCCGAACTGAACCGGCACATCAATGTTTATCCCATCAGCACCAGCTTCGTCACCACAGGTAGTCACAGACGCCGCAGCCTCTACAATTTTTGGCCATCACTGGTTTGCCGGACCTTGGCCTCCAGAAATGCTATTAATCCCCGGTTTCACTCAGTCATCATCACTATTCGAGCTGTATCCCATTGAGGCAACTGCTCAGGTCTGGGGCCACACATGGACAAGACAAACGGTGGTCTTCGCTACTGACAAACAGGCTACGGCCAAAATCATCAAAGAGGCTTGGTCCAAATCGCCCCCCAACATGTCCTTCCTACGCAGGCTCATGCAGCTGTCACTGAATCACCAATTTAACATCCATTGTAAGCATATACAAGGCAAGAGCAATGTCGCAGCAGATGCACTATTGCGTTTCAATTTTGTTTCACTTTTCCAGCAGGAACCCGGAGCCGACCCAACATCTACGCCTATCCTTCCTTGGTCACAGCTAACGATGGATTGAAACCACACCTTGCCAATGCAGCTCATTAATCACTCGTTGTCTCGCAACCCACCGAAGGCCTATCACACTGCTTGGAACACCTACTGCAGGTTTCTAGCCTCATGCCCCGGAGCAACCAGATGACATAAGGCACGTTCTAGCCTTCATATCGTTTTGCCACACGCAGCAAGCTCTCTCTCATAACACTATCAGGCTGTACCTTGCCAGCATCCAGCATTTTCTGTCCTTGCAGGACCCTGGAAAGCCCTCTGAGTTTACAGGCCATACAGTGAAATCCCTCCTACGCAGCATCCAGAAGCAGCAGCCCGTAGCTGACGGCAAACGCTTGCCCATCACAAGTACCATCTTTAGAGACATGTCTAAAATCCTTACACGATCCCCATTTGGGGTTCGGCCCAGTTTAGTAATTCAAGGGGCCATCTACCTGGCTTTCTACAGCTTTCTGCGGCTTAGCAAATTAACCTTCAGTGGCACTAACAGCCAGATACTATATAGACGCCACCTGACTCGCTTCCAAAACTACTATGTCCTTCACCTGGAAGTCTCCAAAGCTCAGCAAACTGGATCCGGGGTTGACATGTCTCTTTCAGACTAACAACACCTGGTGCCCAGTAGCGGGGCTTGACCGGCTACTGACTCACCTACCCAGTCAGTCCGACTCTAGCCTGTTGTTGCCTTTTCCAACCAGCCCACTGAGTGGCAGCCAATTTATCAGGCATGTTAGGATCCTACTGGCCAACCTATGTCTTGACCCCGGTTGGTACTCCGGGCATTCCTTCTGGATCGGTGCAGCCTCGGCTGCATCTCAGCATGGAGTACCGGACCACGGATCAAGAAATTAGGCAGATGGAAATCCGCCTGCTTCGTGAGATACATTCGAAATCCTCAGCTGGGGATGGCACAAGCCTTCACCAAGCTTGCTCAACAATGACAGCATCAATAAAGAACTACTTCTCTAGCTGGGTATTTTTGCCCCTTTTCTTGGCATATCGACCAGATGACCAAGGCACACCTCAGGTCTATTTTATGTTGTAAGTATTGTCGCGTTTTTATGTGATCCACATTTTTCTCGGTCATAGGGCCACGACCATATTTCTTCGTCAATTAAGCAGGTAAAAGGTCTGGAGTTCATTCTAATTCTAGGTTCACACCTATGTGGCTGCTCTTTATGCATTTTCCCTGTTTTTTTTTTACCGCGTTTTTACAGCGATTTGCGCTTCTTTATGTTTTTTTTGGGGGGATTTGTTGCTAGGCAGATTTAAAAACACAAATCGCGGCAAAATCGCAGTAAAAACTCATCAACACGCATCAAAAAACAACACTTGCATTTCTGGTGCAGCTCTATTGAAGTCTATTGCATGCAAAACGCAAACTACAGTGAGAAAAAACATCCCCAACCCTTTCCAAAAAACGCAACGCCGCAAAACACACAGATGTGAACTACATCCATAGAAAACCATGTTAAATGGATTGTAGCGCATTTCTGCAAACTGCAAAACACGGTAAAAACGCACAGATGTGAACCTGGGGTTAGTGTGGTATTTGCCTTTGGGATCTATTGCTGTGAGCCTACTACATGCGTTCAAAGGAGGTGTCCATGCAAGCGAAACAGTCCATTGTAAGGCTTCGAAAATGAAACAAATCCATCAGAGAGATAGCAGCAACATTAGGAGTTGCCAAATCAACAGTTTGGTACATTCTGAGGAATGAAGAATGCACTGATGAGCTCAGCAACATAAAAAGGCCTGGACGTCCATGGAAGACAACTGTCAGGGATCCAGATGAGCGTTGCGAGCTCGCACGGATTCAAAGGTTCCCACGATCGCTTGGAGGCGCGCACATGTACGCATGCGCAGGGATGTTGTCAGGGCACCAATAGCAGGAGGACTCTAGGACCCAGAATCCGTCAGAGCAGGAGGGCTCTAAGACGCAGCATCTCCGTCAGCACATCACATGGGCCTTTATAAGGAAGTCAGACTTTGGCTGAAGTGCTGTCTGATCTGCAGCTTGTCAGTACCTGTACCTGCTTGCCCGTTACCTGCTACCTGATCCGTTACCTGATTGACCCGGCTTGTTTGGACCACTTTGCCTTCTCCTACCCTGACCCGGCTTGTTTGGACCACTCTGCCTTCTCCTACCCTGATTGTTTTAGACCCTGCTTACTTCTGCCTGCCTGATACCCGTTGCCGAACCTAGCTTGCTCTCTGACCATTCCTTGCCTACCAACTCTGCTGCTCCGTTCATCTGTATTTGACCCGGCTTGTCTGACGTTTCTCCTGCCTGCCCTGCATCCAGCTGTCTGCTGTCCAGTGCTGTGCATCCAGCTCCAGTGATCGCTAATCTACTGTGGCTGTCCAGTCTCCAGCTGTCTGCCTGCATCCAGCTCCGGTGATCTCTTATCTACTGCTGCTGTTCCAGTTCCGGCTGTCTGCTGTCTAGTGCTTCCAGCCCCACTTCCGGCATCCAGTATCCAGTCTTCAGTTGCTTGCCAGAGGCACTCCTACCTCACTGTACTCAAGAGACCACTGTCCCCATTCCAGTGGGCTCTGAGTCGGGGCTGTATGAGAGGTCTCCTTCTACCAGAGACAGGCTCCACTCTCAGGTATGTGGTCCATTAGAACAGTGGTGGATGATCACAAGATCCTCTCTATGGTAAATAAAAACCTATTCACAACATCCAATATCATTGTCAAAATCTACAATCAAGAGAAGACTTCACAAGAGCAAATACAGAGGGGTTCACCCTAAGGTGCAAACCATTCTTAGCATGTAGAATAGAAAAGCCAGATTAGACTTTGCCAAAAAACATCTAACAAAGCCAGACCAATTCTAGAAAAGCATTATTTGGACGGATGAAACTAAGATTAATCTGTACCAGAATGACAGGAAGAAAGTAAGGTGTGGAGAAGGCTTGGAAGGGCTTGTGATCCAAAGCACAGAATGTCATCTGTAACACATGGTGGAGGAAGTGTGATTGCATGGGCATACATGGCTTCCAGTGGCACTGGGTCATTGGTGTTGATGATGTGACAGAAGCAGCCGGATGAATTCTCCAGTGTTTAGAGATATACTGCCAGCCCAGATTCAGCCAAATGCAGCAAAGTTGTTTGGATGGCGCTTCACAGTACAGATGGGCAATGATCTAAAACACACAAAAGCAACCCAGAAGCTTTTGAAGGCAAAGAAGTGGAATATTCTGCAATGGTCCAATCAATCACCTGATCTCAACCCAATTGTGCATGCATTTCACTCGCTGAAGGCAAAACTACAGGCAGAAAGACCCACAAAAAACAACTAAAGAAAACTACAGTTAGAGCCTGGCAAAACATCAGAAAAGATGAAACCCAGTCTTTGGTCATGTCTATGGGTTCCAAACTTCAGGCAGTCATTGCCAGAAATTTCATTTGGATTGGTTGTTTTAACTTTATTCTGGTACATACAGAGACAAAAGCATGAAAATTGTGCCTGTGTCCATATATATATGGACCTAACTGTGTGTGTGTATATTATATATATATATATATATATATATATATATACACACACACACACACAGTTGTGCTCATAAGTTTACATACCCTGGCAGAATTTGATTTCCTGGCCATTTTTCAGAGAATATGAATGATAACACAAAAACATTTCTTTCACTCATGGTTAGTGTTTGGCTGAAGCCATTTATTATCAATAAACTAGGTTTACTCTTTTTAAATCATTATTTCTGTTGTCATTATGATTTAAAAAGAGTAAACACAGTTGAAAGATAATAAATGGCTTCAGCCAAACACTAACCATGAGTGAAAGAAATGTTTTTGTGTTCTCATTCATATTCTCTGAAAAATGGCCAAGAAATCCTAAATTCTGCCAGGGTATGTAAATATATATATATATACACACACACACAGATGTTTGGCATTTCATTTCTATTTTATACTGCATGGATTATTTTACAAGGTGAGGGTTCACATATACTGTACTTTAATTCAAACGTGTGCATATGATAACGGGATTCTCTGCTATTTTAAGGGAAGCCTTTTCTCCAGTACCCGGCAAGGTGAAGAGGAAAGAGAGTGGCAGTGATGGGGTGAAGACATCTGATAAGATGAAGAAGCAAGTGTCCAATGCTGGGGAAGACAGAGCCATGCTGCTGGGGTTCACTATGATGGGCCTTTCAGTAATGATGTTCTTTTTATTGGGGATCGCAATACTTAAACCATTCATGCTCAAGTAAGTTCCAGAAAACATTTTTTTAGGAGTTATTGCTAGAGTTCAAAAAGCCTCATGTTACCACATTAAAGCGGAGTTCCACCCTAAAGTGGAACTTCCGCTTTAATGCAAGGTGACCCCACGACATGCCACAATTGGCATGTCTTTTTTTGGGGGGGTGACCAGGGACCCTGTTTTCACAGGTTCCCAGGTCCACTTCCTACCCTGGCACCGCGGCTCCAGGAAGGAAGTTCACCTTCCCCCCTCCCTCTCGGTGATCTTCTGGGACACGTCAGAGGTCCCAGAAAATACACCGGCCAGTCACAAGGCGCAGCGCATGGCTTTGAAGCCAAAGCCAGGTGCCCACACTTATGAGCTGGCGTCGCCGAGGGGAGGGGGCGAAGAGTGAGCCCTCGGGCAACTGCATCGCTGGAGCGAGGGACAGACGAGTGTCCGATTATTAAAAGTCAGCAGCTACACTTTTTGTAGCTGCTGACTTTTACATGGGTGGAACTCTGCTTTAAATTCAGGTTTACAGTAAGTATGCATACTATCATTGCCATTGAAAAAAAAAATCATTAACTGCCCTTCTTGATTTCCATGCTACTAGCACCAGTCAGAATCATATTTATAGCTGAGTAACAAAGTATGGCTAAGTCATGGAAAAAGATATGGCTATATTATTTAACATGCTTAGACAATAAATTGCATGAATTGGAGAAAACTACAGCTATGCCAAAAACCAGGTTCTGTGGATATGAACTGGCTGCATCTGTTAGTTTGCCATTCTTGGGCTCAACTCTAAGGGTACTTTCACACTACCCGAGCATTAGCAGTAAAACACAGCTAATTTGCGGGTCTTTTGGCCGCTCCTCCACTGGCCCAAAGATGCGGCTTGCAGGACTTTTTTTACCGTCCCGCAAGCACACCGGCCCAGTGTGCGCTTGCGGGGCACTATTTTTAGCGGTAAAACCCCTGAAAGACGTTCTGGTGTGAAAGGGGTCTAACTGCTATTTTCTGCTAATCATTTCTCCCTTTTTTCTTTTACTTGATTTTTCAGCTTATTTTATGTTTTAAACAACAGAGATAAAAACGAATTAAGATCTGCAATCATAGAATGCAAATAAAATAGCAACTAAATTCAAGCAATTTTGCACATAAGCTTATAAAAACATGCAGAGGCCTCATAAATTTTAACCATAACTATAACCCATAACAATACTATTTCAAACATCAGCAAATAGTTTTAGAGCTCAATGGCCCCAGGCCACCAATATCAAACAATTACATAAGTAGAGCAGATAAACATACATAACATTGCACAATCCAGAAATTTTCTATCTATGTAGAGACTTAAAGGGTAACTCCACTTTTGTCGAAAAAAAATACATTTCCCTCTGGGTGATATATATACATTACAAGGATTTTAACAAACGTTGTTGCAGATGCCTACCTTTTGTTATTCTGAATAAATCCCTGTGTGTTAGTCTGTGTCTGCCCTGGTTCACATTGGTGCGTTTTGGCATGCGATTTGACATGTCAAAATGCATGCCAAATCGGCGACAATTGCTAGCAATGGCACCGTCCTAATCAGTGCAACGCTGCATTTGAGGCGCCGCACCGTTTTCCAAAAGTAGTTTCTACTTTTGGAAATCGGTGCGGCGCCGCAAATGCAGCATCGCACTTATTTTCAAAAGTAGTTTCTGTACGACTTTTGGTGATTTTAGGTGCGATTTCCATTGATGTCTGTGCAGCAACCTGCACAGATGACTCTGAAATCGCACCTGAAGTCGGGACTGACATGCGGGAATGAAATGGTGCGAGTTCAGCTGAACTCGCACTATTTCATTCCCGCACCAATGTGAACCTAAGCTCCATGTGGGAAAGTATCTAATGGGAGTGGTTTCATAATTATAAATCAGCCGCTGCACCTGCAGGGCACGAATAAGGAAAGCTACTGGGCCTGCATCCCTTTAGACTTCCTATTCGGAGTATCTCACCAAAAATTACATTTTTGTTGCAGGGGATGCCTGATATCTGATTGTATCTTAGTGTAGACTACTGGGAAAATCAGTGAGCCAAATCACACAAGCAGAAAATTATGTTTCTAGGGGGATGTGTCACATTCTCTGTACAGAGCACCTCCAGGTAGCCAGATTGCATTTATAGAAAATTACAGAGCTGCAAATTAAAAAGGAAAGGTAATTTTTAATAACATTCAATTACAATATGACTTGTATGCAATTGTATACGCTATATTATTTTTTCTTTATTTGCTATTTTTTTTCCCCCCACGAAAGTGGAGTTACCCTATAAGCATATTAACTATGGATGACCTATGGTACTGTTGAAAACAGATCCCTTCCAACATCAACTGTGGGTATAGAAAAAGTATTCGTCAAACGTGATAAAAAAAATAAAAAAAAGACCACAATGCAACCATATCCTTAGTAAGTATATCCTTAAGTGTCGTAAGTATATCCTTATGTATAGCCTTTGTAAGAAATATTTCTAACAGTAGGTAAATAAAGATGTATTTGGGGATAGTGGAGAACTCTACATACTCTGTGCAATAGCACTATAGTTCAGCTGGAATTATGCTTTCCATATATATTATTGCTGGATTATGCAACTTTTTTGCATCATTCTCTGGTCTGCTTATTTGTTTGATATTGGTGGCTAGTGTAAGCAGCCTGCCTGTTGAGCTTTACTGACATTTGATTACAAATGTCTTATTATACAAGACCAGTCACCCTGCACAATGAGAAGGAGAGCAGCAGTGACTGGACTTCATTATAGAAAGGCAACGTAGGCAGAATCTCACACTGGCTGACTGCATAGATCTAGAACTAAACAGAGTATACCAAGATTTATGTAAGAATTCACATGACTCTTACAATATATGCTTATCCCAACGTTCATCTTTATCATGTCCGTGCTCGTGAACAGCAAACAAAGCATCTGGGTTATAAAACTCAAAGCTTAACACAATGCAATGGTAATTAGCATTCAAAATTCCACAAAAGACCACATTTTAGTACAGTCATATGGTATTGTTTTGCAGCAATGGTGCATAATGATAAACCTCAACTGAATTTTTTTTTTGTCTATCAGTGTATGGAATGAAGAGTCCAACTGCACAATTATCCAGGCTGATATAATGGATGACTGGGTGGACTGTTCCTTCACATGTGGTGTAGATTGCCATGGCCAGTCCAAATACCCCTGTCTTCAGATACTGGTGAACGTGTCTGCTTCTGGTCATATTGCTGCCCTGCATTATAATGAAGAGGCTGTCCAGATAAACCCCAAGGTGAGTACACCGACATCTGGCCATGCTCACTGATACGTGTATTTTAACTGTACAGGATACACATATAAAATAGGATTCTGGATTTCGACAATAACACAAGACATCCTTTCATTAAACTTGTGCATACAAAGTTTTCAAAGTATATTACTGACCAAATTTCCCCTAGAAAAAGAGCAATAAAAACCTTATGTATTTTCCAAAATGAAAACTAAAGCTGAACCCACGGTACAAACACTTTCATCTAAATATATTTCCTAAAGGCTAAGTTCACTCTTACAAAAATAATAAATGCACATATTTTTTGCAGGAAAAAAAAAAGTGCATTTATTGTTTTGTCCCGCAGCAGCCTGTCCAGCATTGCACCAGCGATCAGTAGATCATTATCACAATGTGGGGTCCTGTAGAGATGTCCTCCAGCTTTCAGCTTGTACCCGTTATGAGGGATTAGCTCTTGTGGGAGATCACCTTTCCTGGGAAAAATGCCGTTTTCTTAAAATCTGGCTTGCAGCCAGGTTTATTGGGAAAAAGATTGCATTTCAAAACAAACAAAACTAAGTAAATCCTTGCCATCCAGGCTCTAACTGAACATTTCAACATACCTCTCTAAGTGGTGCCAGGCTTGTCCCAGACACCCACAAAACACAGTCTGTGTGTCAGCTCTCTCAGCTGGACGCTCTCCAGAAGTCCCAGGGTAGAGCAAAGCCTTGCTCTCTTCCTGGTCTACTTAAACTACAGCTGAGCATGGACTTCAGTGGACCCGAAAATCTGGTCCGGAACCAGCCCTGCCACGGTGGCTAGGAAAACCTGGGCCAGACTCCATTGTAGTCCAATCCAAGTGAACGTATGCGAGGTGACACATAGTGTCCATCTATTGCCTCGCCTCACATACCATCACATATACCCCCACCTCTGCTCCAGACCCTGGGGTTGAGCAATTGCCCCAACCATGCAGTGGACTCGGGAAAAGGCATCTGCATTATTTTGGAGCTTTCCTGCCCGATGCTCCACTGTGAAGCTGAACGGCTGTAGCGCTAGGAACCACCTCGTTACCTGACTGTTCTTTTCCTGGTTGTCACAGATCCACTTCAGAGGGGCATGGTCGGTGACTAGCCTAAATTGTCTTACCAACAGATAGTACCTTAAGGCCTCTAAGGCCCACTTGATGGCTAACCACTCTTTTTCAACAATGACATAATTTTTCTCAAGCTTGTTTAGCTTTCTGCTCAGGTATACAACCGGGTGCTCCTCATCGTCTCTGATCTGGGACAGTGCGGCCTCTAGTCCCACATCAGAGGCGTCTGTCTGCATGACAAATTCTTTTGAGAAGTCTGGGGTGACGAGCACCAGTCGTACACAAGGGGCTTACTTCAGCCTCTGAAACACCTTTTTCGCCTCCGGATTCCACTTCACCATGACCGACCCTCTACCCTTCGCCGCATCTGTTAGAAGGATGGCAATGGTGGCAAAGTTGGGTATGAAACACCTGTAGTACCCTTGATTCCCAGGAATAACCCACTTTTTTTAGTTAGCGGTTAGGGCAATTTTTGGATTGCCTCAAGTTTATTGGTCTGTGGCTTAACCAGCCCCCAACCAATAATG
>BLSH010535095.1:214953-225572 GCA_018402905.1 Glandirana rugosa
GGCAGGACAGCTGACCTTATAGACCCAGATTATGACCTGTGCCTCGTCCGCTTCCACAAGAATGGAGGCCGGTTCAACGACTGTGATGTTCGTCGTCACGTTTGAGACGACAGTACAGTCACCAGGAGGAATGCCAAGACATACACCCACAACCCCGAGTACCAGAGCCGGAAGCTCCGCTATGGAATGTGGATCTCAGTGTGAGCCGAGGACGTCGCTCGCTAGGACAAGACCACCCTGTACAGAGGCAACAAGGTCCTGGTCCACTAGTTTAACCTAGTAGTCTGGTCCCCAAGCAACTGGACCACTGAAGCCCGAAGGGGGAGAAACGACTTCCCCAACTTCAAGGCCGGAGCCCGAAGTCACCAGGTCAACGAACCCCTGGTCTGATGATCCAATTTGATCACCTGGTCCTGGAACAACGGAGACATGTCCCACCAGAACAGGATCGCTCGCTGCAGGAGCCGAGTGTGACTCTAGGTGTAAGGTATCGCCTCGAAGGCCGAGACCATGAGCCCCAACACCCACATACAGAACCGTAAGGAGGACCACTGACATGACAGCAGAGTTTGCACTGCTGCTTGTAGTGTCAGCAACTTGGCCGGAGGTAAGAACACCTTCGCCTGCTCCGTGTCCAGTATTAGACCCAGATATTCCAGTCGACAGGACGGGGTCAATGTTGACTTCTGCAGGTTGATCAACCAGCTGAAGTCTTGTCCTCCAGAGCCGAGGCAGACTCTGCACGCAGGAGTAGGTCGTCGAGGTATGCTACCACAGCAATACCCCTCTGCCTCAATAGTGCTAGCACCGGAGCCAACAGCTTGGTGAAGACCCGAGAAGCCGAGGCCAGACCGAAGGGAAGTGTCACAAATGGGTAATGTAGATCTCCTACCATAAAGCGCAGGAAGCGCTGATGCCGGAGACAAATGGGGACATGCAGATACGCGATATCTAGAGACGCCAGGAAGTCACCTTGGTGAAGGGTGGCCACGACAGAGTGGACTGATTCCATCCTGAATTTCCACGCTTTCACAAAGTGATTTAGCGCTTTTAGATCCAGAACTGGCCTGACCCCACCTTTCTTGGGCACCACAAAGAGGTTTGAGTAGAGGCCGCGAAACCTTTCCAACTGAGGTACCGGCACAATCATCCCTTGTTCGGAAAGCATCTTAACAGCCCCTAAGAGAGCTTCTCGACGCCCCTGCGGGAGTCTCAAGTTCGATGGGAAGAATCTGTCTGGGGTAGAGTACTGAACTCTATTCTGTACCCAGAAGACACCACTTCCTGCACCCACCAGTCGGAAATGCGAGCAGTCCACCTGTCTGCGAACCCCAGAAGTTGCCCCCCCACCCGAGAGTCGGGCGGGGGCAACCCATCATGCGGAAGAGGACTTTTCCTCCGTCTTTTCGGGCTTGCGCTGCCAGGGCCGCTTACCGGACCCCGAGGCAGACTTGCCGGGCCTTGAGCCCTTGCCCGCTGAACCGGGCGCACGAAAAAAAAAACGCTTCTGGCCCGATGAGGAAGGACCTTGCTTATGGCGGAAATCCCGCCGCTTGGGTTCTGGGAGAAAGGTACTCTTAATGATTTCATCCAAGTGCGCCCCAAAAAGCCGACCACCCTGAAAAGGAAGGTCCGTGAGGCCCTTTTTGGACGCGTGGTCACCCGACCAGCACCGTAACCACAGCAACCGTCTGATAATGATTGCAAAAACAGACATCTTCGACAGCACGGGGAGCAGGTCCAAGGCTGCGTCACACAGGTACCGGAGACCTTGTATCAGATGGTCAGCCCGCTGCAAAGCCTCAGGAGAGCACCCGCAGCCCAACTCATTGTGCAATTCAGTCTCACATTCCGTAAGTGACTGCGCCACCATAGCCGACGCCAAAGCTGGCCTCATGGCTGCCCCCGCCACCAAGAACAGTGCCTTGGATGCCGCCTCCGTCCGCCTATCTGCCGGATCCATAAAAGAGGGAGACCCTTCCAAGGGAATGGTCGTCGCCTTATTCAGGAGAGCCACCGGAGTGTCCACTGCGGGGGATGCCCACTTCTGCAAAAAGCTGTCCTCAAAAGCATAGCGCACAGAGAAATGTTTGGGCAGTGAAAAGGAATTCTGCGGACGCTGCCATTCCTTATACACAAGCTGGTCAAAAAATTGGGCATAAGGATATGCCCTAGGGGTCCGTGGCGGCTCACCGGCTTGGTCCAGCCGCAAAGACGCACGGATATCGGTGATCAGGGAGGCCACCAGCACCTTTTCACGCGCCACTGAGGCCCCCTGGTCTTTCTCACCGTCACAGGGCTCCAGTTCAACATCTGAGAGCTCCACGGGGGTCCCTGTGACCACTGAGGCCCCTTCCAGTTCAGAATCCTCCCCCGAAGACGGGGGGGGGGGGGTGGACGCTTTTTAGACACCCCCTTAGCATGGCTCGGTACCCCCCAGGAGAAAAACTCCCCCAATATGGAAGTTAATTGATCCAGGGGAACCAGAGGACCCAGCGCAGCTTGCGTTTCCACGGATCCCTCCAGAGAAGAACCCACAGGTTCAGCCGCCATTGTGCCACCGGAACACTTGCTAGGCCTATAGGCCATGACGTCCCCACTATGCAGCCCCACCACTGCCCCACAGAGCAACCGGGTAAATGCCCAGGAGGACTGTGCCCACTGCCACCGACATCCCAGGGAGAGCCAGCTATACTTGCTGTTGTTGCCCTTCAATCGCTGCGTCCCAGTAGGAGTGCTGTTCGCCACTGCCTTGTGCCGTCACTGCCGCTGTGCTCGAACCGCTGTCCAGAAGAGAAGAGGAAGAAACGGCGCCAACACGCACGTTTTCTTCAAGCAGGCACACCAAAAATGGCCGCCGAGTGGTCACAAGAGGCCAAAACGTACTCCAAACAGGCCGCGACTATGGCAAAATGGCCGCCGAGCATCCACAAGAGGCCAAAACAGCCCACAAAATGGCCGTGGCTACAGCAAAATGGCGGCGGATCGCCGCATGGCTGTACTTGGCGCGAGGGTGCAGAAGGACAGGAAAGCAAAAAAGGGAACCTGTAGCCCTGAACCCTCTACCGGACGGCAATAGTAACGCTAGTCGCCCTGCCCCCCCTCCGCACCCCTGGAGGGGGGGGAGAGGGGGGGTCACTCACCAATCAGATAGGTGTAGCGGGTAGCCACCCGGTAGCAGACCTTCCTCCCCTCAGGTGGGGAGGGATGCTGCAGGCCAAGCTCCCCTGGACGCGAGCGAAGCCCGGTCACTCAGACGCAAGTGGGTGCACCCATTGGCCCCCCGCACGGAACGGGTACGAGGCGGTGGACCCCGCATCCTTAGGCCGTGCTGGGGAAATTTCAGGATCCGAGTTATCCTTTATGCCCCAGCCGGCTACTTGATAGCAGTCTTCAAAAGATAGCTTAAGAAAAGCAAAAAGAAGAAAAAATGGTGAACCGCAGATTCCATAAGGGCGCCAGGTCTAAATCCTTGCACTAGGCATAAAAAAAAAAAAAGATATGTTATCCAGAGCTGGGGGGTTATATGCTGGAGTGAGGACGCCCCCCTGGGAGGGGTCAGCTTGCTTTTTTTCTTTTTGCCTAGTCTACTCCTGTGCATAAACCCCATGTGTCATGAATAGAGGCTGCTTCTGTCAGTGAACGTAACAGAAAACAGCCCACTTTCCAGCATCAGTCTAATCAGGTAAGGTCATTTTATTCTAGTCTGCACAATAATTTTGAAAATGTGAAGGTTCATCATCCACAGGGCAACCAAAAACTCTTTAACCATTTGCCGACCGCCGACTGCAGTCTGACGGCGACAGAGTGGCTCTATATCGCAAACCGCCATCATGAGACGGTGGCTGCGATATGCCTCACTGTGAGCGCGGAGGCGCGCTCCCTGTGTTCAGGAGGGGGCCAGGGAGCGGGTAGGGCGGACTCAAAAGTAAACACGGATCTCCGTTTTATTAGAGGGGGAAGGGCTGTGATCACAGGCTTCCTGTATATGGAAGCCGTGATCACTCCCTTCCCACAGCCAGGCCAGCCCACAAACAGTTAGAACACGCCCAGGGAACACAGTTAACCCTTAGAGCGCCCCCTGCTGGTTAACCCCTTCACTGCCAATGACACTTACACAGTAATCAGCGCATTTTTATAGCATTGATCACTGTATAAATGCCAATGGTCCCAAAAAAGTGTCAAAATGGTTCAACATGTCCGCTGCAATATCGCAGTACCGCTAAAAATCACAGATCGCCAACATTACTAGTAAAAAATAAAACCCCCCCCCAGAAATTAATTATCATCCGTAAATGCGGCAACTTTTGCCGCAAACCAATCAATAAACGCCGATTGTGATTTTTTTTTTTACCAAAAATATAAGGAAGAATATAAATTGGCCAAAACCGATGGAAAAAAATGTTTTTTTATATATTTTTTCGGATTTGTATTTTAGCAAAAAGTAAGAAAAAGGGATTTTATTAAAACTTACCGTAAAATCCTTTTCTCTGAGTTCACTGACAGACGTAGCCCTTCTTTGACATGTGGGTTATATGCACATCCTACTAGGAGTTAACTAGGCAAAAAGAAAGCAAGCTGGCCCCTCCCAGGAGGCCGTCCTCTCTCCCATATAAGCCCCCTACTCTGCTTAGCATATCAGTTCGTAACAAGCCGTACAAACACAACGCAGAGGGGTGGGTACTGCGTCTGTCAATTAACTCAGAGAAAAGGATTTTACGGTAAGTTTTAATAAAATCCCTTTTTCTCTTACGTTCACTGACAGACGCAGCCCTTCTTTGACATGTGGGGATGTCCCAAAGCTGTGTCAGTAAAGAGGGGTGGGTAAACAACAACTGTACCCAACAGAAACCTCTCAGGAGGCACCAGCCATGCCTACACTGCTGCCTGTAAAACTTTACGGCCAAAAGCAGCATCCGAAGATGCTGACACATCAACTTTATAAAACTTAGTAAATGTGTGCACCGAGGCCCAAGTAGCCGCCTTGCACACCTGTGATACCGAGGCCTGGTGTCTGAAAGCCCAGGAAGTGCTAACAGCCCTGGTGGAATGAGCCGTGACTGGAAAAGGGGGTACCTTGCCCCGAACAGAATACGCATGAGTCAAGGTCTGTCTGACCCAACGGGAAACCGTAGCCGACGAGGCCGCCAATCGTTTGCGCAGACCGTCCGTCAGTACAAAACGCTTCAGACTTCCGAAAAGAGTCTGTAGCCGCTAAATACACCCGCAAAGTCCTCACTACATCCAATGAATGTAACTCAAATTCCTTAGGATGAAAAGGATGCGGGCACAACGAAGGAAGAACAATATCTTCATTAATATGAAAAGAAGAAACCACCTTCGGTAAAAACAAAGGAGATGGGCGCAAGACCGCCTTGTCCTTGTGAAGGACCTAGTAAGGAGACTTGCAGGACAACGCTGCCAACTCAGAGACCCGCCTATCGGATGTAATGGCCACCAAGAAATCCACTTTCTGCGACAGCAATTGTAAGGGAATATCTCAGATCTTCTCATATGGTGGCTTCTGTAGCACAGAAAGCACCAAATTCAAATCCCACGGTGCCATAGGCGACCGTACCTGAGGAGCCACGTGGCGCACACCTTGTACAAATGTACGAATCAACGAACGTAACGCCAAAGGCCACTGAAAGAGAGGCAAGAACACCTTTGCCTGCTCTGTGTCCAGAATCAGACCCAGATATTCCAGGCGACAGGACGGTGCAACCGTCGACTTCTGTAGATTGATAGCCAGCTGAAGTCCTTTAACGAGGTCATGGTGATAGCCACATTCTCCTACAGAGCCAAAGCAGACTCCGCTCTCAGGAGCAGGTCGTCGAGGTATGCTACCACCGCAATACCTTTCTGCCTTAGTAGCGCCAGCACTGGGGCCACCAGCTTAGTGAATACCTGAGGAGCCGAAGCCAGACCGAAGGGAAGTGCCATGAATTGGTAATGAAGATCTCCCACCGCAAAGCGCAGGAAGCACTGGTGCCAGAGGCAAATGGGAACGTAGAGGTACGCGTCCCTGATATCCAGGGCAGCCATGAAGTCCCCTTGGTGCCACGACCGAACGGATAGATTCCATCTGAAATTTACACGCTCTCACAGTGGTTCAGCGCCTTTAGGTCCAGAACTGGCCTGACCCCCCCCCCCTTTTTGGGGACCACAAATAGGTTCGAGTAGAAACCGTAAAACCTCTCCAACTGAGGTACTGGCACGATCAACCCCTGGTCGGAGAGTGTCTGAACAGCCCTTAAGAGGACCTCTCGACGCCCCTGAGGGAGTCTCAAGTTCGATGGGAAGAACCTGTCTGGGGGTAGAGTGCTGAACTCTATCCTGTACCCGGAGGACACGACTTCCTGCACCCAACGGTCGGAAATGTGTGCAGTCCACCTGCCTGCGAACCCCAGAAGACGTCCCCCCACCCGATGGTCGGGTGGGGGCAACCCATCATGCAGAGGAGGGCTTGTCCTCTGTCTTTTCGTTCTTACGCTGCCAGGGTCACTTAACGGCCCCTGCGGCAAGCTTGCCAGGCCTCGACCCCTTGCCCGCTGCGCCAGGGGCACTGAAAAACCTCTGACCGGAAGAGACAGGCCCCTGCTTGCGGCAGAACTCCCGCCGCCTGGGCTCCGGAAGAAAAGTACTCTTCCCTCCAGTGAAATCCTTGATGATTTCATCCAACTGTGGCCCAAAGAGACGGCCACCCTGAAAGGGAAGATCCGCAAGACCTTTTTTGGACGCGTGGTCACCCGACCACGAACGTAACCAGAGAACCCGCCTGATAATGACTGCAAAAACAGACATTTTTGACAACATGGGAAGCAGGTCAAGAGCTGCATCACACAGGTACCGAATACCCTGAAACAAATGGTCTGCCTTCTGCGACGCCTCAAGTGTCCTGCCGCAGTCCAAATCATTCTGCAGCTCCGCCATACATTCAGACAGATATTGCGCCGCCATGGCAGATGCCAGGGCCGGCCGCATGGCTGATCCTGCCAACAGGAAAAATGCCTTTGACACCGCCTCTGACCGTCTATCGGCTGGGTCCTTAAACGAGGGGGACAATTCCAAAGGAATGGTCGTTGCCTTGTTCAGGCGAGTCACCGGAGGGTCCACTGTGGGGGACGCCCACTTCTTCACAAAAATATCCTCAAAAGGATAGCGTATAGCGAAATGTTTAGGTAGGGCGAAGGAATTTTGCGGACGCTGCCATTCCTGATAGACCAAATGGTCAAAAAAATGATCATAAGGATAAGCTTTAGGCGACCTAGGCGGCCTAGCAGACCCGCAAACATATGCGGACGCTTGCAACTCCCCAGCTTGTTCCAGTCGCAAGGACGCACGGATATTAGAAATCAGTGCGGTTACCAGCGCTTTTTTGCGCGCAACCGAGGCCTCCTGGTTCTCTTTGCCGTCCAAGGGGACTAGTTCACCCTCTGAGAGCTCCACGGGGGTCCCCGAGACCCCCAAAGCCATTTCCGGTTCGGATTCTTCCCCTGAAGAACAAGGGGGAGGCGGGCGTTTTTTAGAGCATTGCTCGGCCCCACCCAGGGAAGAAATTACCCAAACACTGCTCTCAGCTGGTCCAGGGACACCAGGGCCCCCAGCGCAGGTTGCGCTGCCGCTGACTCCTCCCCAGAAGGACCTGCAGGGTCATCTGCCATCGCACCACCAGAACTGACAGTCAAAATAAGAAAAATGATCTGACACCCCCACAATGCAGCCCCACCGCCACCCCATAGAACGCCAGGGAAACCCAAGGAGGACTGCACCCACCGCAACCAACACCCCAGCGAGAGCCCAGCTATGCTTGCTGTTTCTTGCCCACAAGCGCTGCTCCCAGCAGGAGTGCTTAAGGACCACCAGGAAGAAGCTTGCGCCGTCTGTAGTCAGCCACGCTGTTCCAAGTGAAAAGGAAAGTTAAACGGCAGCAGCACGTTTTAAACTTCTCCAGGGACATCCAATATGGCCGCCGAGATCATCCATAAGAGGCCAAAGCCTGTGTGCAGGCCGCGACTACAGCAAAAAGGCCGCCGCTGGCACTAGAGGGAAACCCTCAGTAAAATGGCTGCGGCTATGGCAAAATGGCGGTGATCCGCCGCAAAATGTCGGTATAAAACCGCACAAATGCGGTATTTAAACGGGGTGCGGTGCGGGGGGTGAGGGAGGGGGACGAGGACACCCAGGAGGGCACTAGCCCAGCGACCACCCTCCACCCGCCGGCCAGAAAACCGCTAAAGTACGCCCAGCACCCCCCCTCCGCGCCCCCAGGGGGGAAGAGAGGGGGTCACTCACCACTCCGACGGGCGTAGTGGGTAGCCACCCGGTCGCAGACCTTCCTCCCCAGCCGGAGAGGGATACTGCAGGCCAAAGGCCCCTGGACAGGAACCGAGTCCGGTCACCAGGCGCAAGTGGGGGTCACCCACTGGCCGCCCGCACGGAACGGGCACGATGCGACGGGCCCCGCCACAGCATAGGACTAGCTCACATTGGTCGGCCGTGCTGGGAAAAGTACAGGATTCTAATTATCCTCTATGCCCCAGCCGGCTTCTTGATAGCAGTCTTCATCAGATAGCTTGAAAAAAATAAAAAAGCGGTAGCAAAAAATATAAACCGCAGGTCCGATAAGGGAGCCAGGTCAACTCCTTGCACTAGGCATATTAAAACTGATATGCTAGGCAGAGCAGGGGGGTTATATGGGAGAGAGAGGACGGCCTCCTGGGAGGGGCCAGCTTGCTTTCTTTCTTTTTGCCTAGTTAACTCCTAGTAGGATGTGCATATAACCCACATGTCAAAGAAGGGCTGCGTCTGTAAGTGAACGTAAGAGAAATTTGGGTGTTTTTTTTGCAAAATTGTCGCTCTTCTTTTATTTATAGCGGCGATCAGAAATGACGCCGAGGGGATCAAATACCACCAAAAGAAAGCTCTATTTATGGGAAAAAAAGGACACAAATTTTGTTTGGGTACAACGTCGCACGACCGCGCAATTGTCAGTTAAAGCGACGCAGTGCCAAATCGCAAAAAGTGCTCTGGTCCTAAAGTGGGAAATCCTTCCGGGGCTGAAGTGGTTAAGAAAAAAATCAGTCAGAAATGGAGGTAACTTTTAGGCTTTATGCACACAGGACATTAAAAAAACGTCCTAAAAACGTCAGTAGCTTATCAGTGATATTTTTTTTCAGCGTTTTTGAGCGCTGGCATTTTTATTTTTTTTCAATGGATACAAAAGTCCAAAAACGTTGGTGAGTGGCGTTATTGAGCGTTAGTGAGCGTTTTTGGGGGTTAGAGTGTTTTTACAGCTGAAAGACGTTTCTCAGAACCCACTGGTCTTTTTAACAGCTCAAAACAGTTGATAACAGCCTATGTGTGCATGAACACATAGGATAACATGCTGGGGGGTTTAAT
This sequence comes from Glandirana rugosa, assembly GCA_018402905.1. Taxonomy (NCBI): domain Eukaryota; kingdom Metazoa; phylum Chordata; class Amphibia; order Anura; family Ranidae; genus Glandirana; species Glandirana rugosa. The sequence goes on from BLSH010535095.1 coordinate 224,356, forward strand.
GGCTGTAGAAAAAAACGTTTGCAGCTGAAAACAGCAGCTGTAAAAACGTCAAAAAACGTCCTGTGTGCATGAGGCCTTAGGCTTTTAACACCACCTCTGTCCGCCTATCAGCCCGGTCCTTAAAGGAAGGGGCCCCTTCCAGAGGAATGGTCGTCGCCTTATTCAGACGAGCTATCGGTGGGTCCACCACAGGCTTTCCTCAAAGGGATAGCAGGTGGCAAAACGTTTTGACAGCGAAAAAGAATGCTGCGGACGTTGCCATTCACGACAGATCTGGTGATCAAAAAATTGATCCTAGGGGGAAGCCTTAGGGGCCCTGGGGGGGCCTGGTGGACCCGCACACATACGCAGATGTCTGCGATTCGCCATCCTGGTTCAGTCGCAGCGTAGTGCGAACACCAGTGATAATGGCGGATACCAGCGCTTTTTCACGCGCAGCTGTCGCCCCCTGGTCCTCCTCTCCGTCCGAGGGGCCCAGTTCACTGTGAGAGAGATCCACTGGGGTCCCTGTGACCCCCGAAGCTATTTCCGGATCAGAGTCCTCCCCTGATGAACAAGGGGGTGGAGGACGCTACCTAGGGACCTGATGGGCGACATCCGCCCGGGGGAGAAACTCACTGAAGCCCGCCCACAGCTAGTCCAAAAAGGCCCCTTGCGCAGATTGCGCTGCCACTGAATCCTCCTCAGCAGTCCCAGCGGGATAGTCCATCGTTTGTCCCCCCAAAAAAACACCTTCAGCAAAATGCAGGTGAATACTAGTTTTGAGGCACACCCCACACAGCTGTGCACCACCGCCCCACAGAACACCAGGGAACCCCAGGAGGACTGCACCCGCCGCCACCAGCACCCACAGGAGAGCCCAGCTATACTTGCTGTTTTACTGCCTGCAATGAGGATCGTCAGAAGAGCTGCGCCGTCAGGAGCACACACCGTTCCAAAGAGAAAAAAAAACGTGTTGCAGACGTTTTCCTACAGCAGCAGGGTACTCCAATATGGCCGCCGAGTAAACTCTAGAGGCCGAAACCACCTACAGGGGAACGTGCACTACCGTAAATGGCTCTGAGCGCTAGAGGGAAAGCTCCATATGTCCAGCATGTCCGCGACCACGGTAAAATGGCGGTGGTCCACCGCAAAATGGCGGCGGATCGCCGCATGGCGGTGAAGATCCCAAAAAAGCGGCGCCAACGATCGGGTGCGGCACGGGGGGTGTGTGGAAA
>BLSH010535095.1:271217-285857 GCA_018402905.1 Glandirana rugosa
TGGTACTGTGAATGTGGTGGTACGAACTGACATCCGTTCTGTGTGAACAGAAACATGAGTGGACCAACGGCGGTGTGTGCGACCTGTGGTAGACTTCGTTTATTCAAATAGAACCAGATTAGTCTGGTGTACTGTACCAAGGTCATTAGGTACCGTAATCAGACGAACAGAAGTCGTTTGACAAACGACTGAAAGAAATAAACTTATTTGCTTCAGATGGTGTCCAGCGTGTGTGGCGGCAACCAGGTGAGTACAAAGACAAGTGTGTCTTGCCTACAGTCAAGCATGGTGGTGTAAGTGTCATGGTCGGGGGCTGCATGAGTGCTGCTGGCACTGGGGAGCTACAGTTTATTGAGGGAACCGTGAGTGCCAACAAGTACTGTGATATACTAAAGCAAAAAATGATCCACTCCCTTCGGAGCCCCAAGGCAGTTTTTTTTAACATAACGACCCCAAGCACACCTCCAAGACAACCACTGCCTTGCTAAAGAAGCTGAGGGTAAAGGTGATGGACTGGCCAAGCATGTCTCCAGACCTAAACCCTATTGAGCCATCTGTGGGACATCCTCAAATGGAAGGTGGAGGCCCGCAAGGCCTCTAACATCCACCAGCTCCATGTCGTCATGAAGGAGTGGAAGAGTCCAGTGTCAACCTGTGAAGCTCTGGTGAACTCCATGCCCAAGAGGGTTAAGGCAGTGCTGGAAAAGAATGGTGGCCACACAAAATATTGACACTTTGGGCCCAATTTGGACATTTTCACTTAGGCGTGTACTCACTTTTGTTGTCAGCGGTTTAGACATTAATGGCTGGATGTTGAGTTATTTTGAGGGGACAGCAAATTTACACTGTTAAACAAGCTGTACATTCACTACTTTGTATTGTAGCAAAGTGTCATTTCTTCAGTGTTGTCACATGAAATGATATATTAAAAGATATAATAAAATAGTTACAAAAATGTGAGGGGTGTACTCACTTTTGTGAGATAGTGTGTGTGTGTGTGTGTGTGTGTAGATATATATATATATATATATATATATATATATATCTATATAGATATATATATATATCTATATAGATATATAAAATAAAAAAAGGAGTTCAAAGGATTGCTGCACTTAAAATTTGTTTATTGAAACGATTGTTCAAAAATACAAATATCGCATTATGTAATAAGCAATGATATCTGTTTCGGGCTTTAATGCTTACGCCCTTCTTCAGATCACTAGTACATCTAAAACATCAAGTTCAATCATGTCTATTTATATCCATCTCACATTTGGAATCAATTAAGTGATCAATTAATTGCTATCATTAACATCCTTTTTCTATCTATCATGTGTAGAGACAACAGGTCAATTATGCATTCCTCTGAATCTTGCAATCAAAAAAGATCTCCCATATACAGTTGTGCTCATAAGTTTACATACCCTGGCAGAATTGATGATTTCTTGGCCATTTTTCAGAGAATATGAATGATAACACAAGAACCATTCTTTCAATTATGGTTAGTGTTTGGCTGAAGCCATTATCAGTCAACTGTTTTTACTCTTTTTAAATCATAATGACAACAGAAACTACCCAAATGACCCTGATCAAAAGTTTACATCAATGACAGCTTAAAGTCTTTTGTGGTATTTGTGGATGAGGCTCTGTATCTTTTCAGAAAGCTGCCCATTCCTCTTGGCAAAAAGCCTCCAGGTCCTGGAAATTCTTGGGCTGTCATGCATAAACTGCACGTTTGAGATCTCCCCAGAGTGATACTGAGGTCAGCAGACTGAGATGGCCACTCCAGAACCTTCATTTTATTCTGCTGTAGCCAACGACAGGTTGACTTGGCCTTGCGTTTTGGATGATTGTCATGTTGGAATGTCCAAGTACGTACCATGCGCAACTTCCTGGCTGAGGAATTCAAATATTCCTCCAGTATTTTTTGATAACATTTGATAACAATTTTCCTGGCAGTTGTGGCTGAAATCTTAGTTGGTCTACCTGACCGTGGTTTGGTTTCAACAGAACCCCTCATTTTACACTTCTTGATTAGAGTTTGAACATTGCTGATTGGCATTCTCAATTCCTTGGATATCTTTTTATATCCCTTTCCAGTTTTATACAGTTCAACTACCTTTTCCCGCAGTTCCTTTGACAATTCTTTTGATTTCCCCATGTCTCAGAATCCAGAAATGTCAGTACAGCACTGGATGAAAGATGCAAGGGTCTGTCAGGAATTCAGAAACACATTGACCTTTATACACACGTGAGGATGGTTACCTTTAATAGCCATTCAAACCCCATTGTGTCAACTTCTATGCATAAACTTTTGATCAGGGTAATTTGGGTAGTTTCTGTTGTCATTATGATTTAAAAAGAGTAAACATAGTTGATTGATAATAAATAGCTTCAGCCAAACAATAACCATGAGTGAAATAAATGTTTTTGTGTTATTCATATTTTCTGAAAAATGGGCAAGAAATCAAATTCTGCCAGGGTATGTAAACTTATGAACAAACTGTATAATCTGTTGAGAGAAATATATACTCAATATAACATATACTTCCACTGGCACAAATAGAGTAACGCAAAAATAGCAAAATAATAATTAAAAGAAAAAGAAAATCAAAGCCTATCAGATGAATAAATAAAAGTCCAGGTCTGTGTTTAACCCCTTCAATACAATCGTATCCAAAAGGTTCATCCAATGTACCTCTCGTTTTCTCTATTCCCACCCCTTCTATTCTTTGGGATCCCTTCTAGTATCATACATTTTATTTGGGCAACTATGTGCCCTTTCTCTAGAAAATGTCTGGCTAGGGGTAATTGTACAAATTTGTCCCTAATGGAGTACTTATGACTTGCTATCCTGTCTTTGGCCTTCTGGGTAGTCTCAACAATATAAAGCAACCCACAAGGACATTTTATTGCATAAATTACAAATGATGATTGGCAGGTGTAATGGCTCTTAATTAGAATACCATAGCCTTTGTGGGGATGTGATATTGATTTGCCTTTGATCATAGAATTGCACTGTATGCAAGCAAGACATGGGTATGAACTCATGTTGTGGGGACCTAGAAATGTATTGATGAGACTAGACAGAACATACTGGTCAGATATAACCAGTTTATCTTTTAAAGTATGACCCTTTCTGTATGCTGATAAAGATGGACTTTGAAATTCTACAATATTGGGATAATTTTCTCTTAACAAACCCCAATGTTTTCTTAAAATTGTATTGACTTTGTTTGAAAATGGGTGAAACTGGGAAACAAATTGGATTCTATGGTTATTCCTGTTAGATCTGTAAAATAATATTCTGCTAAATATTTGCGTTCCCCATTGATTAATGGAGGAGGATAACCCCTCCTTGTAAGCCGGTTTTCCATTTCATTCAATCTCTCTTTACAACACTGCAGGTTACTAACAATCTGTTTAACTCTTTTAAGCTGGCTTCTAGGGATGGATTTAAACACTCCTTGTGGGTGAAAGACATCATATTGTAATAATTGATTATGATCCCTGCTTTTAATGAATGAATCACTCACCAAGTTTGTGCCTTTTATTCTCACTACTGTATCTAGAAAGGAGATCTCGCTATGATTGGGGGTATTGTATTCATTGGGGAGGCTGAAACCTAGAGCAAATTCAGTGGAGAGGCTGCAGATGTTTGCCTTATGTACCAGCGGGGTTCATGAGATAAGAGTTAGAAAGGGAAGGAAAGGAAAAGAGCAGATCCGGGGAAAAGAGAATAATAAGGGGATCCCGGGGGGGAGGGGGGGGGGGTGTGGAGGAAAGGTTTTATAGCAGGGCAACTCCAATAATGTACAAGTATATGGTTCAAGGGGCTAGCAATGTATTATCAAAATCAGGGGGGATCCCCCCAGGGTTTCCACGGGCGTTCATATTTTAGGGTTTTGTCTACAAGGCCTGCCTCTATTTTAGCATGGATCATGGCTCTAGCGACCCTATTTTTGGTCTCTATGATACTAAGATGTGGAGTTTTCCATGCCTTTGCTATGGTCTGTTTAGATGCCGTGGTGATCTGCAGGAAAAGTTTAAATTTAATGTTTGTCACATCCGCTGTTTTTTTGTAAAGTAGAGCTGTGACTGGGTCCAGGTCCAGAGGACTGTTGAACAGTGTGGACAGTATTTGGAAGATTTCTGTCCAGTAGGTTTTAACCAGGGGGCATGTCCACCAAATGTGAAGGTGAGTGCCTATCTCAGAGCATTCATGAAAGCAGAGAGGAGAGTACGAGGTCATATATTTAGAGACTTGGGCTGGGACAAAGTACCACCACATGAGGACTTTGTAATTCGTCCCTAATGCAAGTATATTTTGGGAAGCCGATTTGGTAGATTCCCATATATCTGAACATTCTTTAGGGTCTAGCTGAAGTCCTAGGTCCCTTTCCCATTTGGTTATGTACGGGATTGAGTTGTGTGGGAGAGGATTAAGAAGTAGTGGATAGAGATTGGAGATCAGACCCTGGGCGTGTGGATCCATATAGTTGGTATGTTCAAAAAAGGACATGGTTGGTTGGGACTGGTCCCTACGTGTACAGGTAGTGAAGAAATGTTTCAGTTGTAGGTAACGGAAGAATTCAGTGTTGGGAAGACCGCGTGTATCGCTTAGGGAAGGGAACGTCTTGATGGTGTCCGGTGTGGTGAATGAATGGGCTTGGAGAAGGTTGGATGAGGTCCATCTGTTGAATAACGCCGAGGACGTCCAGGCGTGGTAAAAGGCTGGTTATGGAGGTACGGCAATAGTGGGTTATGGGGGGACTGGAAACCAGGTTTGTTTTTGAGTCTGTCCATATGCTTAAACTGTGTAAGGTTATGGGGTTGCGAATGGTCTTGCGATCGCAGGGGCAAAGCCACAAAAGATTGGCTACAGATAGGTATTTCATAAGTGGCATGATATTTGGGTAGTTGGGCAATCTGTGAGGCTTGAAAATATTTTGCAAAGTTGGGGACTTCCAATTCCCCCTTGGTTTTGGGAGAGAAGAGAGTATGTCTATTTACTCTAGGTCTAGAATTGCCCCAGATGTATTGTAGTGTGCGCCTTTGTAGGATTCGGAAGAAGTGTGATGGGACAGGGATTGGTACTACCTGAAATATAGCATCTTCAGCAAAATGGTCATCTTGACAACCGTTATGCATCCTAACCATGCAAGGGGTAGTTTTGACCAGGAGGACATAAGATTGGTTAGATGTGTTAGTAATGCTGGATAGTTAGAGGAGTACAGTTTTGGATCTGCTGTTAAGTGGATGCCCAGGTACGGAATGTTATGCGGGGACCAAGAAAATGGAAGGGCTTGTTGCATTTGGGGTAGGGATGATGGGGTTATAGCGATGTTGAGAACTTTTTATTTTTGTGGGTTCACTACTACCCCGAGATAGTGGCAAATTTGTTGAGAGTTTTAAGTAGGTTGGGAGAGGAGATCAATGGGGCTGATAGGAACAGGAGGATATCTTCTACAAAAAGGCAGAGTTTGTGGTGATGTCCTATTTCAATACCATTTATGTCTGGATTGGAGTTGATCAACTGAGCCAGCGGTGCGATCGCTGTACTGAGAAGGGGTCAGATTTATATCCTGCATAGCGGATGTGTGCTGTTGGGGATGTGTAGAGGGATGTTACCCAAGTTAGGAAATGGGGTCCAAAGCCCCATTGTTTTAGTGCAAAAGTCAGGTATGGCCATGATAAGGTATCAAAAGCCTTCCTGATGTCCAATGATACAAAGCATGTTGGTATCTTGCGAGTTTGTGTGGCATGGGCTATCAGGGCCGCTTGTCCGATATTGTCTCCGGCTTATCTAGAGGGAATGAAACCCACTTGATCTTTATGGATAAGATATCCAATGATCTGGTTCAAGCGAGTGGAGAGGATTTTTTCCATGGTCTTGATATCGATATTGAGTAATGATATAGGGTGGTAGTTAGCCCAGGAGGAATCAGAGTGTGGTTTCGGCAGCATGGAGACAATAGCAGAAAGAGTCGCTTAAAAAGGAATTTTCCTGTTGGATAGTGTTAAGGGCATTTGTGAGTAGGGGAGTGAGAATGTCAGCAAAGTGCTTGTAATAAGCAGCTGTGACGTGTGGGATTACGTCACTTCCGGTTTGTGTGGTTCCACGAGGTGGAACGCAGAGCGGGTAGGAGGAAGAGGATCCATACCTTCCTCAAGTGGGATTCCACTGCCAACTGTGTTTTTTAACTGGAAGCTTTTTAAACTTGCACTTGTACTGAATAAATCTTGGTATAGACATACTACACCATTGTGGATCTGTCTTTCCCTGACCATATGGAGCCGTCTTACTGACCGGAGGAGCGAGCTGCCAGAGGGTGCCTTGGATCTAAATTTACCTAGGAGCTTTCTTGTGAGGACCCCGGTAACCTGGAAAGAGGAGCGAGGAAAAAGAGTGGACGGAGGACGCAAAGACCCCATTTATCACAGGCGGGCTACCCCTGTAGGGGTGTGAAGCTTCCGGTAAGTGGGGCCACATGTGGGGGAGCACAAGCTGTTTGTCACCTGGATACTGCAAGAGGAGCACAAAAGTCACCATTTTTGAGCATGTTTCACTAGGTCTTGGATTAGTAGAATAATATCAACAGTGGCTATCTTGACTCTCTAGAACTTTGAAGATAAACCAATACTTGCCATTTTACCCAGTATTAACCACCTTCTAACACCTAAATGTAATTTTACTGACTTTTTACGGACATTTACGGACCGCAAAACTCTTTTTGTTTTTTTGCTTTTTTTAAAAACAGAATTGCTGGCACAGGATATCGATCTATTCTTGGTTTGGTACAATTTTTCTTTTTGCACATAAATTGATTACAATCTACGCAATTTAGCTTTTACGGACTTTTACGGACAATTATTCACGGACATTTACGGACTAACACGTTGTGGAAAATTTGCTTTTTTGCACATAGAATTGCCTGCACAGAATACTCACTTTGGTTTGGTACATTTTTTGCACATATATCGTTTAAACTCTTTAGATAATCTATGCAATTCGAATTTAAGGACTTTTACGGACAAGTGTTTACGGACTGTTACGGACTATAACATTTATTATTTATTTGCCTTCTTTGCACACAGATTTGTCCATTAACATCTACTTATTTGCAATTTGCACACATATTTGGTGAAAAAGACATAAGATGATATTGATCTATTTCTAGCATACGCACACTTTATACACAAACATTTGGTGTATGATACATATTATTTTATTGTCCGCAATTTTATTATAAAGACAGCGCCATTCCTGTTCTTTTTCGTTTTAGCTGTGAAGCTGTCTGGGCCTGGGCGCTTGTTGGGTTTGAGGGTTTTGATTACCTCATTTCTTGGGCGGTGAAGGTTTGCTCGTGGGAGGACCGGTGGGGGGCTGAGAGAGTGGGGAGAGTGATGTTAGAGAAGAGTGCCATAGCTTGGGTTTCATCAAAAGTGGTTTTAGCAGAGTAGAGGCCTGAGAGGTGTTTGTGAAAGAGTGCTAGGATTTTTAAGGTATTGCTGGTATAGGTATCTTTCGTGATTTTAAGTCGTATGGGCTTGCAGGGTTGGTCAAGTTTGCAGAGGGTCACGGCTAGAAAAGTGTCTGGTTTGTTGCCCTTCATATAGAGTTTGTGTCTAGTACGGCAGAGCAGTTTTTAAGCCGACTCAGTCAGAAAGAGATCCAGTTCCAGCCTGGTTTTGTCAAGGGTTTCCTTGTGTGGAGTCATCCTGCAAGGTGGAGTGTGCTTGAAGGAATGCCATCTCAGTTTCTGACGTAAGGTGCGTCTTTCCTTTTTAAGGTAGATGGCTTTACTAATGAGGGCTCCCCGTATTACAGGTTTGTGCGCTTCCCATGTGAGATGTCATCTGAGGAGTTATTGGTGATGTAGTCTTTAATGGCTATAGCGATGACCATTCTGTGAGAGGGATGGGTGAGGAGAGTGTCGTTAAGACTCCATGAGCGGTCCCTTTGTCTGGGAATAAGGGATTAAAGAGTGGTGATCGCCACATTGTGGTCAATCCAGGTGAATGGGATAATATCTGAAGTCAGGAGGGCCGGTGTTGTGCCTACGCTAATCAGGATGTGGTCAATGCGTGATGAAACCTTGTGCGGGTGAGAGTAGAAAGTCAACTGTCGCCTCGTGGGGTTGGCTTCATGCCAGGTGTCAAGAAGGGAGTGTCTCTGTAGTAATTGTTTAAAGGAAAGTTTTGAGGGGCTGTATGGGGTGGAGTAGGGTGATTTATCCAGGTAGGGGTAGATCACCTGGTTAGAGATACCACCTATTAAAAGGGTTCCTTGCTTGTGTTAGTCTATAAATTGCATTAGATGGGATAAGAATGAGGTTGGTTTTTGGTTCGGGGAGTAGTATGAAACTACTGTGCCATCTAGAAGATGGCCCGTTAAGATGCCTACCCTGTAAGTCTTGGATCTCTTTGTTATGTGTGAAGGGAGATGCGTGGTAAAAGGCGATGAGAACCCCTCTTTGCTTGGTGTCTGCAGATGCTGTAAAGACCTGTGGATAGGTTTGGTTAAAGAACTTAGGGGTATGACGTTTAGAAAAGTGTGTCTCCTGCAGGCACACCATGTGAGTTATGGAGGAGGCAAAGGATCTGAAGGCTTTAACCCGTTTCTGTGGTAGGTTCAACCCTTGAAGATTTAGAGTTAGGATGTTGGGTGGAGGCGTTGTGAGTGTTTAAGACTGGGTAATTGAATTATGCGATTTAAGGGATACCAGTTCCCCCTGGGATGGAGAAAGGAGAGACCAGAGAGAAAGTGGAAAGAAGAGAGAATGTAGGGGAAGTGCCATGTAATTTAGATGTTAATGTAGATGAGAGATAAAGGCACAGTCTTTTCCAGTCTGAGCAGGGAAAAAAAAGTCCCTCTCAGTGGGAAAATATCCACCTGGAGAGGTTCTCTCAGAGCCTCTGCAGACAAGAGTGGGGGCAACAGTGACAGTCAATGGAGGTCACACCGGCTGTAAGAGGGTGCTTTTTAATTGAGGGCTCATATTCAGAACCAGATGGGATAGCTGACTTAGAGGATGGCACAATCCATTTCAGTTATGTAGGCGTGAGTAGTAAAGTTATGCGTAAGAAGGGTTTTTTCAGTGGGGTCCATTGAGCCCACTGGAATTGCAAGTAGTGAAATGGTAGGGCTACATTACATAATATACGTAGTAATTACAGGTTCGAACCGAAAAAATATATAAGAAAAACAACATGAGTGTGTATGGCTCACATAGTAAAAGTAACAGGCCTAGGGCCAACAAACTTACTAAAGGTATGTTCTGTAACTGGCAACCTCTCACTTCATGCAGATTTCGCACCTGGGTAGGCATCTGGTGCCATGTGGGAAAACCGTTTAGGTCATCCATTGTTACGCTTTTTAGGAGGTGGGGGGCAGCCAGTTAGGGAGAGAATCAAGAACTACCTTGGAAGGTATTGTGGCAACATTCTCCACAGATTGACCACCTGGGCAGGCCAGGTAAAACTTATGTACAGTTATTTGTGGACGTCCTAATATGTGGTCATTCGTGACCAAAGCCCAAACTGTGGTGAGGAAGAGATTGTGGGTCACCTGTAAGATGAAAAGGTTGATAGGCATGTTGGGGTATAGGTGAGCTATTGGGTAGGGCTTCCAGAGGCAGTATCCAAGCTCGTCAGTCCGTTTCTGTTATGGGGGAAACGACCAGATCAAAGAGGGACTCGTTCAAGATGAGAGTCTGGCATAGGCCCTTCTGCTGGATGTAAAATGAAGTTTGAAAACCCCGATAAGGGGGTATGAACGAGTCTGTTCTAATAGGAAGTGTGTAGAAAATGTTCATAAACCTAGGGGGTGGTAAGCTCCCTATTGGAGGGAGAGTAAGAGATGATAGACATCTTGGGCATACCTCAGTCCATGGAGTCTTGTGGAGCCACAGGTGGGGAGGCAAACCTGCCTCTCTTGTAGGAGCTGCAGTTGCCATCTGTAGAGGTGGAAGCAAAATTGTTCTGTGGGGATTTGGAGGCAGAGCGTTGATGCTGGTGTTGATCTTTCTGTAGCGGAGTGGCTAAATGCAGTTCCCGGATGGACAGATTGAAGATCATCCTGGGATTTGCAGATATGCTTGCGACCTTTATAGGTGAACCTGAGGGAGAAGGGAAAACCCCATGTATAAGTGATGTGGTGAGACTGCAAAACCTGGAGTTGTGGTTTGAGGGCTCGTCATTTGGAGATAGGTCTGCAAACAGTTGGTAGTTGTGACCTTGGCATTGGAGGGTTTCTTTTTGGCGTTCGGCTTGTAGGAGTTGTTCCTTTGTTCTATAAAAGTTTGGCAACTATATCGTGTGGAGGGCCCTCCGTCTTGTGGGGTGCAAGTGTTCTGTGGATCCGATCCATCTCCAGGCGTTCAGTGGGGATGGGTGGAATGAGCTCCTGGAACAGGACGGTAACTGTGGACTGGAGGTCGAGGACTGTTTCAGGGATGCCCCTAATGCGGATGTTGGAGCGACGGGCTCGGTTCTCAAAAGTCCTCCAATTAGGACTGTAGGGAGCGGTTTTCCTCTCGGAAGGCTTTAAGGTCATCAGCCTGATTGTTACTGGTGGCTTTTAGGTCATCGACCCTTTTCTCCAACTTGGCTGTGCGGTGGCCTAGTTCCCTTAGTTCTTTAGTAAGGCGTTTTGTGATTTGCTCCGATCATTGCCTAAGGGCCCTCTGCAGAATGCGTTCAAATTGTTGCAGTATATCTGGTTGTATGGCTGAGGCTTGGGAGCGAAGAGGGGAGGCGAATATATCGCAGTCTGTCTCACCCTCGTCTCTCTGTGGGAGGGGCTTCATCCTGGGAGAGCGATGCACATGCCAGTCCGTCTGTGTGATTCAGGGGCCATCTTGGCGGAGGTCCGAGCGAGGACCTCCTGGATAGTGTTAAGCTTGGGTTTCTGTCGGGAGCGCCTAAAACCATTGCGGTCTGGATGGTGTGTTCCCGGGTCTAAGACGGTATGGCGGGTGCAGATAGCGGGCGTCTGGCTCAGCTTAGGGTAGCTGTGTATCCTCTGATGCGGAGCTCTAATCCCATGTGACTAGCATGGACGGCTTCGCGCATGCTCCTCCATCCCTGGCAATTCTCAATGAACATCCTATTGTTATATATAAATGCCGTTTCTACCATGTTTATAAATTAAAGTAGAACTATGGTCAAAATGAAGGAATCAATATGTTATGCAATTATACAGTCTGTTAAACATGTCACTGATTGTTTTGCAAAAAGCAGTTAGGATGTTGAGCTCTCTACCCTGTCCCCAGCTCTCATGTGCACTTCCTTTAGTGAATTGACAACTTTACTTCCTGGTTTTCGAATTGCCTGTGTTAAACAGAACACCTGTTGTCCCTATTTGCATCTATCTCTCTCCGCAGAAACGTCCTGGCATTACTGGGGAGGGGCTCTTGTAGCACAGGGAAATCTCAGGCATTTTATTTTACATAAAAGTCCCGATTAGGCTCCGCCTACTATCGGTTCCTGAAGTCCCACCCACTCCCACCTATGTCCTGCCTTTGCCTGCCAACTGCTCTAGCTCCTAGCTAGGTTTCTGTTCTGCCAGCACACAAATTACCAGAGGAAAGCAGGCAGGGAGAATCACACAGATTAACCACTTTCGGACCAACGCCGTCATATGACGGCGGTCACTTTGAAGTGGAATACCGTTGTTATGATAGCAGATAGCTACCATAACCCCGGTATCTTCTTTTAGTGCAGGCGATACGCCACAAGATCACTTTTATCAGTGGCGAGAGGGGTGCCCCCCCCCCCTGCTGCTGCTTTCCGGACCCGCCGGCAGTGGCGGAGATGATCGCGTCTGTCCCCCCCAGTGTCCTTGAACCGAGTGAGCGGCTGAAGGCGCTTACTCGGCTCCATAACATGGCTGGGCAGAAGCGACGTCACAAGTCACTTCTGCCCAACGGTCTTAAAGGGTCCATTTTTTTTTTGTGATGTAATTTTTTTCAAATATTTTTTTATTTTTTATTTTTACATTTAAGTGTAAATATGAGATCTGAGGTCTTTTTGACCCCAGATCTCATATTTAGGAGGTTCTGGCATGCTTTTTTCTATTACAAGGAATGTTTAAAAGTGATCAATTTTTTAAAAAAGAACAGTGTAAAAATAAAAATTAAAAAGTAAAATTAAAAAAAAAAAAATTTAAAGCGCCCCATGCCCGCGAGCGAACGCATACGCAAGTCCCGCCCACATATGAAAACGGTGTTCAAAGCACACATGTGAGGTATCGCCACGATCGTTAGAGCGAGAGCAATAATTCTAGCACTAGACTTCCTCTAACTCAAAAATACTAACCTGTAGAATTTTGTAAATGTCGCCAATGGAGATTTCTATGTTGCAAAGTTTGTCGCCATTCCGCGAGCGGACGCAATTTTGAAGCATGACATGTTGGGTATCATTTTACTCGGCGTAATATTATCTTTCACAATATGGAAAAAAATTGGCCTAACTTTACTGTTATCTTATTTTTTAACTCATACAACTGATTTTTTTTTTCTAAAAATCGCGCTTGTAAGAGCGCTATGCAAAAATGGTGTGACAAAGTTTTTCAACTGCCACCATTTTATTCTCTAGGGTGTTAGAAAAAAATATATATAATGTTCGGGGGTTCTAAGTAATTTTATAGCAAAAAAAAAAAAAAAATAAATAAAATAAAGTTTTAACTTGTGAACCCCGAACCCAAAAAACAGGCTTGGTCTTGAAGTGGTTAATAGACAAATCTGTGTGCAAATGAACCTGTACTGTTTCACATAGCACACATCCAGCTATTGATTGGCAGATGGGTATGTGTTATGTAAAATAGACTGAGCATCATAGAAGACTGGGGGGATAGACAAGCTAGTTCACTGAAAGGAAATAACATCTGAGCTCTGCTCTGCTGAACTCCTCCCATCATCACTTGTGTATAGCAAAGAAGGAATGAATGGCAGCTGTATGGTAGGAAAAATAGGATTTTATTAAGAACTTACCGTAAAATCCTTTTCTCTGAGTTCATTGACAGACGCAGCCTCTATTCATGACACGTGGGTTATGTACCTTTTACTAGGAATAGACTAGGCAGAACGAAAGTTCAGAAAGCAAAGCTGGCCCTTCCCAGGGGGCCGTCCTCACTCAGCACATAACCCTTCAGCCCTGCATAGCATATCAGTTCGTAGCAAGCCGTACAAACAACACCGAGGAGTGGGTGCTGCGTCTGTCAAGGAACTCAGAGAAAAGGATTTTACGGTAAGTTCTTAATAAAATCCTATTTTCTCTTACGTTCATTGACAGACGCAGCCTCTATTCATGACACGTGGGGACGTCCCAAAGCAGTGTCAAACAAGAGGAGTGGGTAAACAATAACAACTGTACCCAACAGAAAGATCTCGGGAAGCACCAGCCGTGCCTACACCACCGCCTGCAAAACTTTGCGGCCAAAAGCAGCACCCGCAGATGCCGACACATCAACTTTGTAAAACTTAACAAAAGTGTGCACCGAGGCTCAAGTAGCCGCCTTGTACACCTGAGACACCGAAGCTTGGTGTCTAAACGCCCAAGAAGTGCTAATCGCCCTGGTGGAATGAGCCGTGACTGGAAAAGGGGGGACTTGGCCCCGAACAGTATACGCATGGGTCACGGTCTGTCTGATCCAACGTGAAACAGTGGCCGCCGAAGCCGCCAAACATTTGCGCGACCCATCCGTCAGCACAAACAGCGCATCAGACTTCCTAAAAGGAGCCGTAGCTGCCAAATACACCCGCAACGCTCTCACCACATCCAAGAAATGCAGAGCAATCTCCTTAGGGTGAGACGGATGCGGACACAAGGAAGGGAGGACAATGTCCTCATTAATGTGAAAAGAGGAGACTACCTTCGGAAGGAACGAAGGAGATGGATGCAGCACCGCCTTATCCTTAGGACCAAATAAGGAGACCTACACGACAAAGCTGCCAATTCAGACACCCGCCTAGTGGATGTGATAGCCACCAGGAAGGAGACCTTCTGAGACAGCAACTGTAAGGGAATATCCCTGATCTTCTCATAGGGTGGCTTCTGCAGTACAGAAAGTACCAAGTTTAGATCCCACGGCGCCAGGGGTGACCGTACCTGAGGAGCCACATGACGTACAACCTGTACGAATGTACGGATCAAAGAATGCGTTGCTAAAGGACGCTGAAACAGAATCGCCAGAGCGGATATCTGGCCCTTGAGGGTGCTCAATGCCAACTTTTGGTCCAGGCCTTGTTGAAGAAAGGCAAGCAACTGCAAAAGAACGGGGGTTCCAACCCCCCGCCTCGCACCAAGCAATATAGGCTTTCCAGGTGTGATGATAGATCTTGCGCGAAGTACACTTGCGCGGCTTAAGCATGGTGGGGATCACTGACTCAGAGAGCCCCCAGTCCCTCAGACTCAATTGCCAGGCTGTCAAAGCCAGCCATGGTAAAGCAGGGTGCAAGATGGGACCCTGCGACAGAAGATCTTCGCAAAGCGGGAGTCGCCAGGGAACATCTGTTACCATCCGCACCACGTCGGCGTACCAAGGGTCTTCACCTTGCGATTGAATCTGGACGCCGGGAGATCTACATCTGGCGTGCCCGCTCCGCCCCCCAACCTTGGGGGCAAGAAAACGTC
>BLSH010535095.1:322776-334949 GCA_018402905.1 Glandirana rugosa
AACTACTCCCTCGACCCCAGGGATGCTGAACGGGGTAGGGCCACGATTCTTTCAAAGTTACCTCCAACAAGGTAGTAGCAAGGCCCCCCATATCCACCCGTAATTTCAGGACTGCCAAGGACACCCTGGGCAAGGATGTGCCCCATAGCAAATTCAAGGGAACTTATTCAACAATTTCTTTGGTATGAACATCAGGGAGTTTGAGAGAAGGTACAGAAACTTTGGAAAATAAATCATTTTGAATAGATTAATATGACCCAGCAATGTAAGCGGCAAACTTTGCCATCTCTGCACCCTCTTCCTGAAATCTCCCAATGCCGGAGCCAAATTATTCTCAACAAAGCTAGATATAGGTAGCTTGACCAGTATCCCAAGGTATTGAAACTTTCTTAGCACCGGGATGGGGCAAGTCGTAGGGACCCCAGCTCCCTCATCAATCAAGAACAGGGATGACTTTGTCAAATTCATCTGGAAGCCCGAATAGTTTCCGAATTCCTGGATCAGCCCAAAGGCAGCCGCCAGTGAGGGCTCAGGGTCCTGCAGGTACAACAACATGTCATCCTCATATAATGACACTCGTTCCTCCAAGCCGCAGACCTCTAACAGTCTCACTCGAGGGCAATCTGGCAGTCAGGGGCTCAATGGCAAGGGCAAACAGCAGGGGCGACAACGGGCACCCCTGCCGTGTGCCCCTAAATATGGGGAATGCCTCCGAAATGATGCCATTCACCTTAATCCTTACCATAGGTTCAAAGTACAGCAACCTAACCCAGGAGATAAAAAGTGGTCCCAGTCCAAATGCCTCCAGGATCTGGAAAAGGTACGGCCATTCGACAGAGTCGAAGGCCTTCTTAGTATCTAAAGAGGCCACGTTCTCCCACATTATCACGCTCCGTCTGCAAGCCTACGAATGTTCATTTGGGGGCACCTCCCTGGAATAAATCCAGTTTGGTCTGCATTAACTAATGTATGGACAACAGTTTGAAGTCTAGATGCTAGAATCTTGGCCAAAATCTTAGTGTCTGCATTCATCAGCGAGATCGGATGGTAGGAATCGCAGTGTTTTGGGTCTTTACCCTCCTTAGGAATCAGGACCACCAAAGCCTCCATCATGGAGGGGGGAAGCCTCACGTCCGATCTAGCCGATTGATAAATCTTTAGAAGCCGAGGTGCCAGGCTGTCTCTAAATGTGTCGTACCACTCTATGGGAAACCCATCTTGAACGGGGGGATTTATTGGAGGCAAAGGAGGAAACCGCACTCAGCACTTCCTCCAAAGTGATGTCACTGTCAAGCAGTGCCCTGTCCTCCTCAGGCAAAACAAGCAATTCAATGTCTGCCAAGTACACCCTTATTTCAGATTGGTTCCCCAATCCAAACAAAGCATATAGCTCTTTATAAAACTGTGCAAAAGTGTCCAAAATGTCAGTTGAGTCCGTGACCTCAACATGCTGTGAATCATAGATGCCATGTATTGAAATAAGGGGTATATTCAGGTTTGGCAAGAAAGGCTAGCAACCGACTGCTTTTATCCCCAAATTCAAATACCCTCCTCCATTGTGCCAGCTGAAGTTTTGTCTTTCTGTCAGTGTCATATGGTATTCACATGTCCTGTCCTGTAGAGCCCTCCATCTATCTGGTGTCGGGTCCCTGACATACTCAGCCTCAGTTAGCAGCATTTACTCTTCCCTTACCGACGAGGACAGCTGTTCTCTAAAGCCCTTCACCTCCATCATGAACACTCCCCTAAGAGTGGCCTTAAATGCCTCCCATTGCTACATATCAGACCCTGACCCACCATTTTCAGCCAAGTACATTCCAATGGCTTGTGTACATTTAATTTCAATATATTCTTCACGAAGCCAGTTAGCTTCCATACGCCAGTGGCGAATTCCCGGCCTGTTCCCCAGCCCAAGATCCAGTAGCATTGGCGAGTGATCTGATATGGCTCTAGGCAGGTATCTAATTTCCCACACCATCTCTAGTCCTCCCTCCTCTGTTAGTATCGTATCAATCCTGGATAAGGTCTTATGGGTTGCAGAATAGCAGGAATATTCCCTCACCTCAGGATACCGTACCAGCCACACATCCCGATAGCCATACGTGGATAACCAACTCGCCAGTGGTGCCAGCGTTCCTTCCCTCCCAGTCTGTCCCTATCCAGATCAGCGACCTTGTTAAGATCCCCCATAATAAAGATCCTCCCCTCCGCTATCTCGTAGACTGCCTTAAGCAGGTCATCCAGATGAGACAGCAAGAAGGGAGGAGGGACATACAAATTGACCAGTGTTAAACATACATTAATGACCCTAATAATATCACAAAGCGAGCCTTAAGGTCAGTCTTAATTGCTACAATAATAGGTATGGCCTTTGTGACCAAGGTAGAGACCCCTCTAGCATATGAGGAGTAACTAACATGGTATGCTCCCGCGATATGAGCCCTCTTTAGCACAAGAGTCCTGGCACCCTGGAGATGAGTCTCCTTCAATAGTATTATGTGAGGGTTGTACTTCTTAAGATAATTGAACATCGAGGATCGCTTAAATTTTGAATTCAGGCCTCGGACATTCCAGGCGACCACCCTAAGACTAGTCTCCATTAGCATGAAACGTCCGAAAACCACAGGCCCTGAGGCCTCTATCCCCCTGCAGCCCAAGCATACTCTCCCCCCCCCCCCCCCCAGGCTCCAGGACCCCCCGCCCCAACAGCAAGCCAATTCCTACCACAGGCGTGTACAACATCTTACATCTCTTCGCCCCCCCCCCCAGATCCCATAGTCCAGAAGGAAGTCCAGTGCAATCAAAACATAGTTTTCCCCAGTGTCCAACAAGATCATCAACATTCCTCACCCCCCACCCGGCCCCAACTTGCCAAGTGCCTTGATTGCATAACCAAACCTGTGGAAGAAAAAGTTAAACACGGGTTCTATGGATGTTCCACCCCCTTAGTCTCTGCTGCAAATACACAAAAATAAACTTGAGCAGTTGTATAACCTCTTGAACCCTAGTCCGTAGATCCTCAAAAGATTTGCAGACCCATACATTTGTGCTGTATAAGAGTGGTAGGTCCTCCAACAGGTCTAATTCAACCAGCAGCAAACCCTCCCCCAATAATTGCAAGTCCCCTGTTAACAAATATAGCACCAAGTGACTTATGGCCCGACAGTCATCCGGTAGTGAAGAGATCTCCGGGCCTGCGAAGCCCCTTCCTTAGGTGGCAAGAGTCAGGCTTAAGGTGGATGGGGATGTCTCACCCTGTGGCCGACCGCGGACATCCAGCCAGTCTGAAACATCAGTCAGGTTGTAAAGTAGTAGGCCTTGCCCTTATCCACAATACGGAGCTTGGTCGGATAGAGCATGCTGTAGACCAAATTAAGGTCCCGGAGAAGTTTCTTAACATGTTGGAAGCTCGCTCTCTGTTTCTGGGTTGTGAATGAAAAATCAGAGTACACAGAAATCCGGCAGCCATTGCACTTCAAATCCGGATTGGACCTGGCTCCTCTCAGGATATGCTTCCTGTCCCTGAAGTGCAGCACCTTAGCAATCATGGGCCTTGGTATGGCACCCACCGGTGATGATCGGGATGGGACCTGGTGGGCGCGCTCAATAGCGAACAAGGCCGTAAAAGTGGTAGGCCCCAGATTGTCCTTAAGCCAATTCTCCAGCAAGAGTTCCGGTTCTTTTCCCTCCACACTTTCCAGAAATCCCACCAGACGGACATTATTCCTCCTCATTCTGTCTTCCATATCCGCCATTTTTAGCCACCTGTACCATTGTGTCCATAGGTCTGACTATCTCCTCTAGCGCTGTAATACGATCATCAGCCACTTTAGCTCTTTCCTTGACTTTTACCATGTCATGTTTTAGGAAGGAGAACTCCAGTTTAAGCTGCTCAAAGTGTGCAGTAGTTTTCTCCTGCGAGCTCATGATAGCGGCCATTATTTGCTTAAGGGGCAGCTCATCTCCTTCCCTCTCCTCCGATAAGTCCGCTCTTTCCCCTGTCCCTGTGGCCTCCCATCTGTCTGGGAACTCCCTCTCCTCCTCCCCGGGGTCCTAGCGGGTTTGGGACTCACCCTGTCCGGTTTAAAGGATTCAGCCAAGTCAGGCTATGTTCTCAGCGGCGGCCAATCCTCCACCTCCTCCATGCTGCTCCGGGCGCCATCTTGAGACCCCCATGCAAAGTGGGCCAGCCTATCTCCCAGTGTTTTTGGGGGTGGCGGCCCGTATTTCACAATGACTGACGGTGCTCGTAGGTTCCCCCGGCTCCTACCCGTGCCGCTGTGAAAAAAACTCAGGCGTCTGCTGTCAGGATCTGATCAGGATCACCGATCTACGGACGGAGCTCAGTCTCTGCGCTTCTCACCCGCACGCCGGCTCCGCACCCTGCTCCTACCTATCTTAGCTATTTCTTACTCTTTCCCTGCAGATTAGCTTCTCATGATCCCCCAGATCATTGATCCTGTCATCCGGGCATAGCACTACCAGGCGGAGGAACTCTTCGGTCCCCTGTAAGCCCGGGAAGACATCCTCAACAGTAGACAGTTTCGGCCCTCCTCCCTCTCAGCTCCAATATGACAATGCAGACGGGGGGACTCCACTTCCGCGCTCCTTGAGCAAGCTAACTTTACAGCGCCCATGCAGGCCATTACAGATTGTAAGACGACACTCACCATGAAGATTGACACCCTGCAGCTTGAGATGGGTTTAATCCGCAAAGATGCCAACAAAATCCCCACTCAAGTGACAGAGGTAGAGCAATGCGTGGGGACCTCAGAAGATATGCTTCGAGATCACGAGGCATCTTTGCGCACTCTGCAGACCAAGATGAAATCTTTGAAATACAGAGCAGAGAACGCCGAGAACAGAAATCGAAGGAATAATCTCCGGCATCGTAGTCTCCCTGCAGGGGCAGAGGGGAACAATCCTCCAGCCTTTACAGAGCACCTGCTCCACTCGCTGCTTCCCCAGGCTTCATTTTCGGGCCCAGTTTGTGGTGGGGAGGGCCCACAGAATGCCAGCGGCGCAGCCTCCATCTGGCGGTCCCCCCCCCGCACCTTTATCCTGAACCTCCTCAATCTCCGCGACAGGGACCTGGTCCTGGGGAAGCTCAACGCCCTGAAATACGAATCCACGAATTTGATGATATTTCCAGACTACTCGGTAGAAACGCAGAGAATGAGGAGATCTTTGACCAGGTGAAGATGAACCTGAGAAATAGGAGGATCAAGTATATAGTATGTTATTATAAATATGCATATATTGCGCTCATGTAATAACTATTCAAATAAAAGGTGTCCCTAGGCAAACACCACAATCACTGTATATATACGTCTTGTGCACAACGAAAAACAATTAGAGTAAAAAACAACAATTGAAAAAAGCAGAAAGGGTGTGTATGCATATAATAGTCCAAAATTCCATCCACTGTAGTGATACCAGTGCAACAAAAAAGTGTAGGTTCTATCTATAAGTTGTGTCTTGAACAGTAGCAACAATCCACTACACCACCAATCTTGTGAAAAAATCCTCCACCAATCAGGATGTGCCCTTACCAGAGCCCCTGGACCCCCTATTACGGGGGGGTCAGGGAACGCTTGTGTGGATATCTGGCTTCCACTCAGCGTCGCCTCCCGGATATACCACCAATACGTTATGCTCAATAAAGATAAGAGGGCCACAATAGTGTGATAACCTTTAAAATCAAAACTTTAATAAAAAGTATTGCACTTACAAGGTTCCAATGTAAACAGAGCAGACAAAAACATCCATCCACATGTAAAGTCAGCAGTGGTACAAGATGGCGAAACAGTGACTTTTTTACATCCCCGAAGATGCCTCTAACTGGCTGGATACACTTCCCAAACACTGAGATGCACTCCAATTCTTTGAGGGATTTACAGTTAGCAGTCCTGAGTCAGCAGTATTGATGTGTTTAGGCCCCTGCTGGGGTCACTTGCCCTGGCTTCAAATTTCTTGGATTGCACTGTGAGACTGCATGGGGGACATGTTTGAGAGACATGGACACTCAGATCACTTCTTATGGTAAACTAACGACTGTTATTACCTTTTATTTCAGGCTGCCCCCTAAAAAAAGAACTTCTACTCCCCCTTAACTTCCAAGGCCTATATCCTAACCTATCGAGAGCTCAGGACTGTTCCCTCTGTTTGCAACAACCACGATTCAAGAACAGTACTCCCAGAACTCTGGGTGAACTTATCTGCAGGGATCACAAATCCTATTACCCTTTGTTTCAAGGCGGACTCTCCGATGGTTGAACTGATATAGCCCACTTCACTCCTTAGGGGCTATAACCTCTGGTGCCCCATTATTCACTACCCCAGTTGGTAGTAACCATGTTCAGTTTGGGGGACAAAGCGTACCCTGGTTTCGGGGCTGGCGCAGGGTGTTTTTAGTTATCTTACAAGTTCACAATTATTCTTTATTTATGTAAGCATTATATTTAAAGGCATATTGCACTGCTATACTTACACCTATGATTACAGGTGGGGGCGCGGCACCTGGGGGGCTGGTTCTTGATGTGCAGCACACATGTTGATCCCAGTGATGGGCAGATGGAGATCCGGAGACCGTTTGAGTTCAGATCTCCTTAGCTATGGTGTCTATTTTGGCACTATCTTGGAATTTTTCGAGGTTTAAACGCTAAACTTAAACGTTCCTTGGGGCTTAACTTCCTGAAAATTAAATATCATCCCCACATTTGCATACTACAAGAGAGACATCTGATGGGTCCCAGGATGCTGGCCCTTAAGAAACCCTGGGTGGGCTCATATTAACAGGAGTTAGCGTCCTGATCCACAGATCCCTCTGGTTCAGTCTCCTGGATCTCCATCTAGACCCTGAGGGGCGCTATATTGTTATACATGCAACCTGTGCAGGAATTGAGTTAGTCATTGTGGGTATATGTCCCCCCCTCCAGCAAATGCGTCGCTGTTACACAAGGTGGTGCCGATCTTAGCACATTACCCCTCTTCACAACTCCTCCTTGCTGGTGATTTCCAAATCATAGCATGGACAAGTTTACCAATGATCCAGCTACTGACTCTCCTTTGGCCAGATGGATGGAGAATTATGGGCTGTGATGTTTGGAGGTGGAAGCATCCGGGTGAGCACTAGTTCATATGCCACTCTAGCACCCACACAACATTGTCCCGCGTTGATCTAATATATGCGAGTGAATCTCTGGCCTCTCGTACCCTAGATGTTTCCATCCTACCTCGTGGCATATCCGATCATACTCCTGTGCTGTTTAAAAGGTACCATACCAACTCAGTCCGGGCTCCCGCCTCTGGAAGCTATCCCGATTTTGGGCCACTGATGAGCGTATTGTTTCCCCTATAACTTCTGAAATAGATTTTGGGCCCACAACCGAGACTCGGCTGTCCCCTCTGTGGTTTGGGACACATTCAAGGCCCACATCGGGGACCAATATCAACCAGCCATAGGGAAAGCTAGGAAGGAGTCCTCCCTGATACTAGAGGAAGCTGGAGGATAGAGCGCAGAGACTTGAAGGACAATATGTACAAACTAGAGACAGAGATACCGAGAGAGATCTGCAGATTCTGTACCAAGAGATACCAGTGCTTCCTGCCACGACTTCCCAGAAAAGCATCTTGTCACAGGAGCAGAGGATCTTTGAACAGGAAGAGAGGACAGGCAGATTCTTGACCTGGTTGGCTAGAGAACAGGCAAACAATACCAACATTGCTCATATTAAAAATGAGGAGGGAATTTTACTCTCTGATCCCATTCGGATAAATAACCAGTTTCAGAAATTCTATGAGGACCTCTACTCCTCTAGAGTTACCTATACCCCTGAGGATCTGATGTCCTTCCTTGAGACCATTGACTTCCCTAAGCTATTGAATAATGCTCGTCAAGGCCTGGAGATACAGGCTGCGGTTGCAATGCTTCAAATGGCTAAGACCCCAGAAACGGATGGACTACCATCTGAGTTCTATAAAACTCATGCAGAGGCCATAGTTCCCCACATGTACACATTACTCCAGTCTGTGCTCCGGGAGGGCTCCGTTCCACGATCTATGTTGGAATCGGTGGTGGTAGTAGTCCCCAAACCGGGGAAAGACCCCGAGCTATGTGCATCCTATCGCCCCATCTCATTTTTATTTATTTTTTCCAATTAACAATTTTTTATTAAATATTGTAGTCATACAAAAGTCGCAATAGCAAACACTACATATAAAAAGACATATGTGGCAATTACAAAGTGTGTGGGCCCATCATCTTCCATCAAAACTGTAATCATTAACAGAGGGCCTTATCCCATCAATATATTATATTACCAGGGTTATCACTCACATAAACCATAGCATTTTAAAGGGTAAGCCACATTTCCACAATATGCAACTTCCTCTGAGAAACAGAAAAAAAAAAATGAGAATAGAAAAAAGCATGCAAAAAAAGAAAAGAAGACAAGAGTAAAAAGGAGAGGGGAAAAGAAAAAAAATAGGATTTTTTAACTCACCGTAAAATCCTTTTCTCGGAGTTCATTGACGGATGCAGCATCTCTTCATTACGCCTCGGGTTATGCCACCTTTCACTAGGAGTGGACTAGGCAGAACTTCAGTTCAGCCAAAAAGCAGACACAGCCCCTCCCACAGCGGCCTGCAAAACCTTGCGGCCAAAAGCAGCATTCAAGGATGCTGAAACATCAACTTTGTAAAGCTTAGTAAAGGTGTGCACTGAGGACCATGTAGCCACTCTGCACACTTGAGAAACCAATGCTTGATGTCGGAAAGTCCAGGAAGTGCTAATCGCCCTGGTAGAGTGAGCTGTGACCGGAAAGTCATATGCACGGGTCACTGTCTGTTGAATCCATTGAGAAATGGTGGCCGAAGAGGCCAAGCCCTTGCGTGGTCCATCCACCATGACAAAGAGCGCATCCGACCTCCGAAAAGAGACCGTGGTCACCAGGTACACCAGCAAAGCCCTAACCACATCCAAGGAATGCAAGGCAATCTCCTTAGGATGGGACGGGTGTGGACATCGCGAAGGAAGGATAATGTCCTCGTTAATGTGAAAAGAAGATACCACCTTCGGCAAGAAGGAAGGCGACAGGCGCAAAACCGCCTTATCCTTGTGTAGGACCAGATACGGAGACCTATACGACAGAGCCGCCAACTCTGACACTCGTCTAGCAGAAATGATTGCTACCAGAAAAGCCACCTTCTGCAAAAGCAGTTGTAAGGAAATTTCCCTGATATTTTCAATGGGAGGCTTCTGAAGCCCAGAAAGGACCAGATTGAGGTCCCAAGGCGCCAAAGGCGTATGCACCTGGGGAGCGACATGTCAGACCCCCTGAATAAAGGTGCGAATCAATGAATGTGTCGCCAAAGGACGCTGAAAATAGATAGCCAAGGCAGAAACCTGAACCTTGATAGTGCTCAAGCCAGTTTACGGTCCAGGCCTTGCTGAAGAAAAGCTAGCACCCGGGACACCGAAAGGGAACGGGGATTCCACCCCCCCCCTTCGCACCAGGCGATATATGCCCTCCTAGGAAGATATACCATCGCACCTGAAGGCTTACGTGCCTTGAGCATGGTGGGAATCACCGAAGTGGAGACCCCCTGATCTATCAAGACCTGGGATTCAATAGCCAGGCCATCAAAGCCAGAGAGGGTAAAGCAGGGTGCAAGATGGGGCCCTGGGACAGAAGGTCCTTGCGAAGCGGGAGACACCAGGGAACATCCACCACCATCCGCACCACGGATGCCAAGGCCAATCCGAAGCCACCAGAATGGTTGGAATTCCCTCCATCCCTATCCTGCGCAACAGACACATAATCAGCTTGAGAGGGGGAAATGCATAGATGAGCCGATACTGGCTCCACGGAGCTACAAGGGCGTCCGCCAGCGGATCCCTTGCTCTGCTCACGGTCTGAACCTTTCGATTGAGCTGGGACGTCAGCAGATCTACGTCTGGAGTGCCCCATTTTTGGCAAAGTTGTCGGAACACCTCCGGATGCAGGGACCACTCCTCCTGATCCAACCTCTGACAGCTGAGGTAATCCGCTTGCCAATTTTCTATACCCGGAATGTACACGGCGGAGAGAGCCGGCACATGAAGCTCTGCCCACCGCAGAATGTGAGCCGCCTCTAATGCTGCCGTTGAGCTTCTCGTTCCGCCCTGATGGTTCACATATGCCACGGAATTGTCCGACTGGACTCTGACAGGGCGCCCTCGCAGCCCTCCCGACCAATGGGAGAGGGAATGCCTGATGGCCCGAAGTTCCAGCACATTGATCGGGAGCCGACTTTCCTCCCGAGAACAACGACCCTGGGTTGACAACAACCCCAGCACCCCCCCCCCCAGCCAGTTAGACTGGCATCTGTGGTCACCATGGACCACATCATGGGGAGGAAGGACTTCCCCCTCCTTCAGGGCTGAGCCCCTTAACCACCAAGTTAGAGAAGCCCTGGCCTTGCGGTCCAGTTTGACCAAGCGATCCAGGGACAGAGGAGATTTGTCCCACCGCAGAATCAAGCACTGCAGGGACCGGGTATGACTCTGGGCATACGGAACCACCTCGAAGGTGGCCACCATGAGCCCCAGGACTCGCATGCAAAACCTCAGAGGGGGCCACTTCTCTGACAGCAGTGACCTCACTGCCTGCTGCAGCGTCTGCAGTTTTCCTGAAGGGAGAAAAACTTTTGCCCTGACCGAGTCCAAGGTCAACCCCAGGTACTCCAGGCGGTGTGACGGAGTCAACACCGACTTCGGTCGATTGGTCACCCATTCAAACTCCTGTATGGTGTGCAGTGTGATGGCTATGTTGTCGCTCAGAGCTGAGGCCGACTCTGCCCGTAGAAGCAGGTCGTCCAGATATGCCAGAACTGAAATGCCCCTCTGTCGCAATAGAGCCAACACCGGGGCCAGGAGCTTGGTGAAAACCCTGGGGACCGAGGCCAGGCTAAACGGCAAGGCCACAAACTGGTAGTGTTGATCGCCCACCATGAAACGTAGAAAACGTTGGTGTGAGACACAGATGGGGAAATGCAGATATGCATCCTTGATATCCAAGGATGCTAGCAAGACCCCTGTCGAAGGGCCGCTACCACCGAGCGGACTGACTCCATCCTGAATTTCCGCGCCCGAACATAAATGTTGAGCGCCTTCAGATCCAGAATGGGTCTAGCCCCATCCTTCTTTGGGACCACAAACCGGTTGGAGTAAAAACCATGGAAACGTTCCGTGGCCGGCACTGGCACAACCACCCCCTTGTAGAGCAGATCCTGCATGGCCCCCAGCAGGGCCAACTGTCGCCCTGGGGGAAGCCTCAGATTGGAGGCAAAGAACCTGTCTGGAGGCATGGCACGGAATTCTATCTTGTACCCCGCGGAGACCACCTCGCACACCCAAAAATCTGAAATGCGAGAGGTCCATTGTTCCGCGAACTCCAGCAGGCAACCCCCCACCCGAGCGAGGGGCGGGGGCAACCCATCATGCAGAGGAGGGCTTCCCATCCGACTTTTCTTGCTTATGCTGCCACGGTCGCTTCTGACCTCCTGCAGCAGCCTTGGAGGGCTTGGCACCCCTGCCCACCGAACGGGGGGCACGGAAAAAAAATTTCTGACCAGAAAACGCCAGACCAGCACTTCAACCAGAGTACACACCTAATCACTACTGCAAAGGCGGACAGTTTTAACAGTATGGGAGCTATAACCAAGGCCGCATCACAGAGATACCTGAGCCAATGGGTGAGCTGTTCAGCCAGCTCCACGGTTTCAGGCGGGACATGCGTCTCTCTCAAATCACGATGCAACACCACAGCCCATTCCGTCAGAGCTTGTGCCGCTAGCGTCGGCTGCATGGCCGACCCAGTCAAGACAAACACGGCCTTGGCAACTGCCTCAGCCCTCCTGTCAGCCGGATCCTTAAAAGACTGCGTGCCCTCCACTGGAATAGTGGCCGCCTTACTCAGGCGGGACACAGGGGGATCTACCTTGGGGGAGACCCATTTCTGCGCCATACAGTCCTCAAAAGGATAACGTACAGCAAACCGTCTTGGTAGAGGCAGAGAGCTCTGTGGCCGCTGCCACTCTTTGTACACAAACTGAAACTAGTCAAACACATGTTTCTCACCGTCGCCGGTGTCTCGAGAGACGGAGATGGTTCTGCCAAACGACATGCAATA
>BLSH010535095.1:357332-395922 GCA_018402905.1 Glandirana rugosa
GCTAATCGCCCTGGTGGAATGAGCCGTGACACAGAGTCTGGGTACTTGGCCCCGAAAAGTATACGCATGGGTCACGGTCTGTCTGATCCAATGTGAAACAGTGGCCGACGAAGCCGCCAACTCTTTGCGCGGCCCATCCGTCAGCACAAACAGCGCATCCAACTTCCTAAAAGGAGCCGTAGCTGCCAAATACACCCGCAATGCTCTCACCACATCCAAGGAATGCAAAGCAATCTCCTTAGGGTGAGATGGGTGCGGACACAATGAAGGGAGGACAATGTCCTCGTTAATGTGAAAAGAGGAGACTACCTTTGGAAGGAACGAAGGAGATGGACCCAGCACCGCCTTATCCTTATGTAGGACCAAATAGGGAGACCTACATGACAAAGCTGCCAACTCAGACACCCGCCTAGCGGATGTGATGGCCACCAAGAAGGCGACCTTCTGAGACAGCAATTGTAAGGGAATATCCCTGATCTTCTCGTAAGGCGGTTTCTGCAGTAAAGAAAGTACCAAGTTCAGGTCCCACGGTGCCAGGGGCGACTGTAGCTGAGGAGCCACATGATGTACATACTGTACGAATGTACGGATCAAAGAATGCGTCGCCAAAGGACGCTGAAAGAGGATCGCCAGAGCGGAGATCTGGCCCTTGAGGGTGCTAAAAGCCAATTTTTGGTCCAGGCCTTGTTGAAGGAAGGCCAGCACCCGGGCAACTGCAAAGGAACGGGGATTCCAACCCCCCAACTCGGACCAGGCAATATAGGCCTTCCAGGTGCGATGATAAATCTTGCGCGAAGTACACTTGCGCGCCTTAAGCATAGTGGGGATCACTGACTCAGACTCCCCTGTCCCTCAACACCTGGGACTCAATAGCCATGCCTTCAAAGCCAGCGACGGTAAAGCAGGGTGCAAGATGGGGCCCTGCGACAGCAGTTCTTCGCGAAGCAGAAGTCACCAGGGAACGTCTGTTACCATCCGCACCACATCGGCGTACCAAGGGCGCCGAGGCCAATCCGGGGCCACCAGGATTGTCATGATTCCCTCCACTTCTATCCTGCACAGTAACCGCGGTAGAAGCTTGAGAAGAGGAAAGGCGTACAGAAGCCTGTACCGGGACCACGGGGGCACCAGAGCATCCGAGGCTGCCGCCAACGGGTTCCTTGACCTGCTCACGAAGGTCTTCACCTTGTGACTGAATCTGGACGCCAGGAGATCCACATCTGGCATGCCCCACCTTTCGCAAATCTAGCGAAAGACTTCCGGATGCAGGGACCACTCTCCCTGGTCCAGCTTTTGGCAAATTATGAAGTCCGCCTTCCAATGTTCTACGCCCTGAATGAAGCTCTGCCCACTTTAGGATGTGGGCTGCCTCTGCCGCTGCTGCAGAGTTTCTTGTTCCGCCCTGATTTTTCACGTACGCAACAGCCGTGGCATTGTCCGACTGAACCCGAACCAGGAGGCCGCACAGCCTCTCCGACCAGCAGAGGAGACAGAGCTTGATCGCTCTAAGCTCCAACACATTGATCGGAAGACTCCTGCGCCGACCAACGGCCCTGAGCTGTCAGGTTCCCCAGGACTCCTCCCCAGCCTGAAAGACTGGCATCCGTCGTGACTATCGACCAATTTAGAGGGAGAAACAACTTTCCCAGGGTCAATGCCGGGGCCTGAAGCCACCAGGTCAACGATCCCCTGGTGAGATGATCCAGCCGGATCAGACGGTCCAGAGATGATGGGTACCTGTTCCACTGCAGTAATATCGCTCGCTGCAGGAGCCGGGTGTGACTCTGGGCGTATGGTATCGCCTCGAAGGACGAGACCATGTGGCCCAACACCCGCATGCAAAAAAGTAAGGAGGACCACCGTTGTGACAGGAGGGACCGCACTGCTACCTGCAGTGCTAGTAACTTGTCCGGAGGTAGAAATACCTGCACAGTGTCCAATATCAGACCCTGATATTCGAGGCAACAGAATGGGGTCAATGTCGACTTCTGTAGGTTGATCAGCCAACCAAAATCCTTCAGAGAGGCCAGAGTGACCGAAACATTGTCTTCCAGAGCCTGAGCCGACTCCGCTCTCAGGAGAAGATCGTCCAGATAGGCTACCACAGCAATGCCCCTCTGCCGCAACAGAGCGAGCATCAGGGCCAGCAACTTGGTAAACACCCGCGGGGCCAAGGTCAGGCCGAAGGGGAGAGCCACAAACTGGAAATGAAGGTCTCCTATAGCAAAGCGCAGAAAGCACTAGTGTCCGACAAACGGGAACGTGAAGATAAGCGTCCTTGATGTTCAGGGATGCCAGCCAATCCCCTTGGTGCAGGGCGGCCACGACCGAGCGGACTGACTCCATCCTGAATTTGCGCTTCTTCACAAAGTGATTGAGCGCCTTCAAGCGCAAAACTGGTCGGGACCCCCCGCCCTTCTTTGGTACCACAAAGAGGTTTGAATAGAAGCCGCGGAATCTCTCCTCCAGAGCGACTGGCACAATCACCCCCTGTTCGGATATCGACCGCACAGCCTCTAGCAGAGCTAGCCGACGCTCCGAAGGGAGCCTTAAATTGGATGGGAAGAACCTGTCCGGGGGCCGGTTGCTGAACTCCATCTTGTACCCAGAGGAAGCCACCTCCCGCACCCACCGATCGGAAATGCGGGCGGTCCAACGGTCCGCGAACCCCAGAAGTCGGCCCCCCACCCGAGGCTCGGGTGGGGGCAACCCATCATGCGGAGGAGGACTTATCCTCCGTCTTTTCCGGCTTGCATTGCCAGGGTCGCTTACCAGAGCCTGCGGCAGACTTGCCGACCCGGGAGTTCCTGCCCGCCTGACCGGGCACACGAAAAAAACTTTTCTGCCCTGTAGGTGGGCCACAGGCGGGTCCACCGTGGGGGAGACCCATTTCTGCAACAAGCTGTCCTCAAAGGGATAGCGTACAGAGAAGCGGGAGGGTGAAGGAAGTCAGCGGACGCTTCCATTCCTTATACACATACTGGTCAAAATACTGGATGTAGGGAAAAACCCTAGGAGCACGAGAGGGCTTCTTAGACCCAAATGTATATAGGCAGATGCCTGTGCTTCTCCAGTCTGGTCCAGGTGCAGAGAACCGCGGACCGCCATGACCAGGGCGCTCACCAGCGCCTTTTCACGTGCCACCGAGGTCCCCTGGTCCTCCTCCCAGTCCGAGGGATCCAGCTCTCCGTCTGAGAGCTCCACAGGAGTCCCAGAGACCCCCAAGCCCCCTTCCGATTCTGAGTCCTCCTCAGAGGATTGCGGGGGGGGGGCATTTTCTAGGGGCCCCCCTAAAGCGGTCTGATTCCCCCCGGGCAAAAAACTCCTCCAAAATGGAGGTTAACTGATCTAGGGGAACCAGAGGTCCCAGCGCGGCCTGTGCTTCTGCGGACCCCTCCGGAGAAGAACCTGTGGGCTCAGCCCCCATAGCATCACCGCCAGGACACATGTGAGGCCTACCAGCCATCACCCCCGCAGAGCCACCCTTTGCAAGGCCTCAGGAATTGTTGTCCAGTAAGGACCCAGCACCGCCGCCCCTGCACCCTAGAGAGAAAAGCCAGCAATACTTGCGGAACCCTGTGTGCTCAAGAGGATGCCACTGTCTGCCAATGCCACCTGATGTGCCGCTGCCCGATCTGCTGATGCGGATAGCCTTGCTGCCGCTGCGTTCCCGGAGCGAATGGCGCCAAAAGCACATGGAAATCTCCTATACAGGGAGACCAAGCAAAAATGGCCCCCGACAACCACTAGAGGCCAAACACCTCCAAAATGGCCGCGTCCGCGGCAAAATGGCGGCGGTCGCGGCTCTGAAAAATGGTGGCAGCTGCATGGCAAATGATAGAACGGTCCGCGCACCCAGGCAGGCAAGCGGCAGCACAGTGGGCAGGTTGCGAATGAGCGGGCAGGCATTCAGGCGGTGCGGGCGTGCGGGGACATGAGGGGAACCGGCCGTCTGCGCCCCCCACCAGAGTGGTACCACTAGTCGCCCCCCTCCACCCTGGGGGGGAGAGGGGGTGTCACTCACCCATCCAGACGGGCGTAGCGGGTAGCAACCCGTGCAGACCTTCCTCCCCCAGGTGGAGAGGGATGCTGCTGGCCAAGTGACCCCTGGAGCAGGCCTGAGCCTGGACACTGGGTGCGCAGGTGGGGCGTTTAACCCACGGGCCGCCCGCACGGAACGGGCAGGATGTGGCGGATCCCGCCAATGCTAAGGGTGGCTCGCATCTGTTGGCCGTGCTGGGACCTATGAAGATCCACGTGGTCCCCAGCTGGCTACTTGATTGCAGTCTTCATCAGAAGGCTTGCGTAAAAAGAATAAAAGAAAAAGACTTTAGGGGAACCGCAGTTCCCAGCAGGGAACCAGGTCTAACTCCTTGCACCAGGCAGAAGAAAAACGGATATGCTAAGCAGGGCTGAGGGGTTATGTGCTGAGTAAGGACGGCCTCCCTTTGGAGGAGCCAGCTTTGCTTTCTGAACTTTCGTTCTGCCTAGTCTACTCCTAGTAAAGGGTACATAACCCACGTGTCATGAAGAGAGGCTATGTCTGTCAATGAACGTAAGAGAAAACATATTTTCTGGAGCAGATGGAGTGTTTACACTGAAGGGAAGGTGTAAATTAACCTGAACTGAGACCAGGGGTTTTTTAAGGAGTCTGGGGCTAGAGCTAGCGATCCCTGGTTTTGGCTAAAAACATAGGTAGTTTGTTGTTGAATCTGGAGGCTAGGACATCCAAATCAGGAATCTCCCATTTTGGCATATCAGATAGAAAACATATGCGTGAAAGACGGTTGTAATCTGCTTTCAAAATATCCACTCCTGGTATTCAAACAGAGATCACTGGACAATGGGTTTTTGTCCATAAGATCATCCTGTTTGCTTCCTTCAAGGTAGCCAGACTCCTGCCACCCCCTTGATGGTTGATATAGGCCACAGTTGTGACATTGTCTGACTGCACCCTGATTAGGTGTCCCTTCAGAAAGGGGGTTTCTGTGCTACATGGTCAACTGGACTGCTCTGAACTTCAAGATGATTGGGATTTTGCTTTCCCCCAGTAACAATGTTGGACAGTTAGGGATTGAACACTCCTCCCTAGCCTGAGAGACTTGTGTCTGTTGTGATAACTTTCTATTGATAAGGTAGAAAGGACAACCCCCCTCCCTGCTGTTAGGGAATTCCTTGCTTGGCTTGATTATCTGTTTAACAATTTTGTATTTTGTCCCTACATCACTCCATAGCTAGGGATGCTCCATGTAGTTAGTCCCACCCTTCTTAAGGCTTTAGCCGCCATTCATCACATGTACTGAATTCTGCTAGAGCTAGACACAGTATGATTTTTTTTTTAACTTTCTGATGTTCATCTGTTATGATCTGCACAAGTTTTTGGATTAAAGCTTTCTAGTCTGCAAGATATCACTTGAATCGAGTCAATGTCTGCCAAGCTACTGACACTGTAAATTAGGCTATCTCAACACAACTGGATCAGTTATGGACATCACACTTCCAGTGATTAAAATTGGGGAAACTGAGCAGACAAAAATAATTTAGCTCCAATCAAAAAATCATTAGCTCTGGAATATACCGTGAGATGTGATCTGGGTATGCAGCAGGTTAGGACAGTGTAGCCACTGTCATAAAAGCCTGCTAGCTAATCACAGCAGACTGCAGCCTATAAGATAGCAATAATCCAATGTTTTTTTCTAATAGGCCTGTTATACATTTGTGCATTATACGTGTATACAGTAGATACTGCCTGCTATACTACATGCCATTCTGATTTCTGCCTAGAATACCTTCTCAAACAAACAAGTTAGAAGGAAAGCAGGCTATGCTCCACAGACACAGAGCTAAGCAACTGATAGATTTTTAAGAGAATGCCAATGAACTCTTTCGTCAGCACAATGTCACAGCAAAACATTACATTTTCCGTGGATGCTGAAACACAGCAAGAACCAAAGTTGCTTCCAAATAGGGTAAAAGCATGTCCAGGAGAAGTATGCAGTAGACCGCCATGTATTGGATCCTCATGGCAAAAGGGGAGGAGGAATAACCCGAGTACCTTATAAAGGCTCCAGGTGGAAGTCAAAATGTGTGACCAGTGGTGTGGTGTAGCACTTGAATGTTCACCTGAAACTGGGCTCTGAATGGTTGAGTTTTAGCGCCAAATTTGCAAAGGTGAATACATTTCAAACATAGCCCTGTTATTACTGTAACGGTCAGAGATAAAGGGTGATCCTGTCTTGCCTGTCCATAACCCTGGACTTTACATAAAGTAAAGACTTTGTCCATCACAGTGGGAATACCCCCAAAGGGTCTTCAGGAGCTGAGCTGCATAGTGATGGAGCACGGCTCTGGACATGTATAGCACCCTGCAGCTAACTCAACATGTTGCACCAAGTGCTAATGTGAGTGCCCATGCAGGATCCAGTGCCCAAATCAACATTACAGGTTATCCTGACAAGAGTAGGTCCAGGTAAGGCTCCCAAAGGTTTTACCAAGGTTGCGCTGATCCGTATACACCGCCTCTATGTTGGCATTAGAGGCCAGTGAAGGTTGATTGAAGGATTTGATAAAACAACAAAGTAAAAATAAACTTGTTAAG
This sequence comes from Glandirana rugosa, assembly GCA_018402905.1. NCBI lineage: Eukaryota > Metazoa > Chordata > Amphibia > Anura > Ranidae > Glandirana > Glandirana rugosa. Next base: position 363,931 of record BLSH010535095.1, read on the forward strand.
GCTTGGGGCGATTTTCTTCATGGAGGAGAAAAAGTCCATCACCTTTAGACACCAGCACAAAACTGAGGACTTACAGATTGGGGCAGCCTGTCCTCTAAAGGTTTGCCAGTGTGCAGTCGCCTAAAGGTACAAGCTTATAACGCATTGTATGAATACTCTGCCTGTGTTGTTGTCTGTACAACTAAGATATGGTGTTTCTCATATAAAAGCATGCATGAAAAACACAAATACTATATATAGTCACAGTAAGAAAACCACACATCTATCATCAACCAATAACCAAACTTTTGATAGCCAACAAACTGCTTCAAATAACACACATACAGAAAGAAAAACTGAACATGTCAAACATCTGGTGCAACAAGATTATCATCATCATCTTTCTACTGTACCTGTGCAACATCATCTCTGCAATTCCATTTCACAGCTAGAAGAAGCTTAGGGAGGATTTCAGGGGTATTCAGACAATAATGCCTGCAAAATTAAAGAAGGAATAAGACAAAAGCATTAGATAAAACCAGAACAAGAAATGAACACCTGTTAAAGTAAACCTTTCAGCCATTTTACATACACAAATTTTAGATTTCTCTCTTCAGAAAACAACAGAGGCCTTGATTTCTCTGACACTTGGACTCAGCTTTGCCCAACTGCCATCCCTCTCTCCAAAGGAAGTGCCTCAGTGGCTGATAAAAGAAATTCTCACTCTACAATTTGCCTGTTATTGTGTCACCAGCACTTAAAAAAAAGAGAGTGATGTGTAGGAAACATGCATTGGGGGAGGGGGAGATGGGGGTTGGTGAATGAGTGTTTTAAACACAACTTCAGACAGACAAGGGGGAAACGTGTGAATTACATTGGATTCAGATTTTAAAAGCCTGAGATCTCGTGTGAATAAACTCTGAAAACACATTGAAGCTTCCTTTATTACTACTATAATGCAGTCAGGCTCAAACAGTAAAAAATAGGTTTGCTATTTTTATTGTCTTAACACTACAATTTGCTGGAGCAAGGGTTAAAACAGGCTGTGTTAGCAGCATATCAAAGAGTTGGACCTTTGATTAACGCAATGGTCTGGATTGCCTAGAGATCTGACACACCCCTATTTTCTGTGGACCAATCAACACTCCATGAGCAGCACCAGTTGACTGGATCACTGGAAGGAGGTGCCAAGTCTACTGGACCTCACTGGTCTTTCTTTCTGCATTTCATTTCTTGTGTCTGCAAGACATCAATGGCTCCTATAAATTTAAGTATTATGATTAGAAACAGGTTTGCAAATTTTGTATACTTTTATTTGCTTTAAAAAATTAGCTACCTAAAATAGGTAAATTATTTAAAGTCCAAGCATGCACTGCACATTTAGCAGTAGTGTTGTACCCAGTGTGCCTTGTGATGTTCCAGAGATTGCACTGCAGCATTATTTCAAGGCAACACACCGCAGCAGGAATACAAAATGGCCTTGTGTGTATTGATCTATCATGCACACTAAGGAATAGTGGGGAATGCTCTTTTTAAGACTTGCTTGTAAGAAACCTAAACCAGTCAGGTCAAATGAGTGGTACCTGTGGCTCCAAAGAAACTCTTTTTCTTGCTCAGTAATTTCAGAGAGAGGGTCCCGGGCAGAAATGGCTTTGAGTTGCTCTTTATCACTCTCTCGAACTTCATTATCTCTTGCTATTCTACTAGACTGCAATGAAAACAAACAAACAAAAAAAAAAAAAATTAAAATGACAATGATATTATTCCTTTATGAAGGGTTAACAGCATTGTTTTCAGTCATGGCAGCCAATATTTGTTTTACTTTTTTAATCAACAATGCCTTAAGTGAAGTTAGTGATTCCAACAGTAGACACCGTTCCAAAGAATATACACTCATAGTGTAGTATATGTGCTGTTGCCATACATGGATGGGTAGACCATTCACCAAGGCTGACTTTACCTGCTGGAAACATGACGCCATTAGGCATCATTTCTCCAACTGGGCTAACAATTACATGTAGTGAACATGGGGCATGGAAATTTTTGCTTTTTCATAAAATGGTAGTGATCTGCTGCTTGCAGGACTTTTTTTCCTATCCTGCAAGCACACCACCCCAGTGTGAAAGCACTCGGGCTTTCAGAGTCGGGTGGCATGTGAGGCAGGTTTCAGGCGCTATTTTTAGAGCTAAGCGCCAGAAACCTGCCTCAGTGTGAAAAGGAGTCTAAAAGTTAAATCTAAGGCCCCTTTCACACTTGTGCGACCCGATTTTACTGCAATTTTTTGCCACGATTTTGACGTGATTTGAGATCAGTACGACTTTGGTCCGACTTTGTTGCAACTTTGGCTCAATGAAAACATATTATAAAGTCGTACAGAAGTAGTACAGAAATCACATCTATATTATTCAGGTGCGATTTGCATGAGACTTTGAGGGTTTAACATTGAAGTCTATGGACCTCAAGTTGCATCAAAGTTGGAACAAAGTAATGCAGGGACTACTTTGAAGTCGGCACGACTTGAAAGTCTTACAGATATGAATGGTACTCATTGGAAATAATGGGGAAAGACTTGTTATGGGACTTTGCAGTCCCAGATCGCAGGACAACTCGCACAAGTGTGAAAGGGGTCTAAAGGAAATCGAACAACAAAAGTTGTATAGTGTGTATCCAGCTTAAGACTACTAGGCCCACGGCTGCAGCTGATCACTAACAAATATGTTCGGAAATTGAACATGTGAACAAACACACCTCTAAAATATGCAGTCCAAACACAAAGGGATGGGCTGCTCCAGGTGTGTGTGGTAACAGTTCAAGTGCACAGGTGTAGGTACGGTCCATGACCCGGATAAGCATAAGAAGCCAAAGATTTAACCGCACTCCGGAGCTTGAAAAGATGTAAAATTTATTGATGACGCTTCAAAAAAGTTCAAAAACCACACAAAATGTGAACATCCACAACTATACAGGCAGAAAGGGTGACGCGTTTCACCAACTACAGGTTCGCTTGATCATAACCTTTATGATTAAGCGAACATGTAGTTCGTGAAATGCGTCAACCTTTCTGCCTGTATGGTTGTGAATGTTCACATTTTGTCTGCTTTTTGCACTTTTTTTTGAAGATTCATCAATAAATTGTACATCTTTTCAAGCCCTGAAGTGCGGTTAAATCTTTGGCTTCTTACACCTCCAAAATAGCTTTATCAAATTATAATAAACGTTGCGGCTCTCTGTTCTGAAATGTAAAATCTATATTATATATATGTTTTTTTATTGTAGTAAAAGGAAGGCAACGTTCAATTTTAATACTAGCTTTAACCCATGGCTATTAAAAACAAAATCACATATTTACCAGTCCAGAATGGCTGTAATTGTAGCCCATTTCTCTTTCCAAAACTTTATTTGCATGATCTTCTATCGTTGGCATATCAGGGAATTTAACTGGGCTACTGAAACAATCAAATTCAAGCTCCAAGCAAGGAGTTTCCTGAAAAAAAAGAAAAAGAAAAAAAATGAATGAAAAACAAAGTTTGATAAAACAGACCCAAATGTAAAGTAAAATAATACTGCAAAATACAGCAAAGGAAAAGTATATGTTTAAAGTAATCCGATTAACCTTACCATGGTACAGCAGCATCATTACCTTCGACTTGTCTAAATGGAGTTCTGCTGACAGAAATATGTAGTTTGCTGCCGCTGACTTATGCTAGTTACCTGGATGTGGTATTGATCTATGAATTTAACATGCTTAGCCAGTAACCTGGAACAAGTATGCAGTCCAGGAAGTCAGACTCCAAATCTGCACATATTTTTGCAGTTAATGACTCAACACCTAATGTATTATTAGGCTGTAAGCTCTTCTGAGCAGGGTCATCTTAATCCTTTTGTATGCTATTGTATTGTACCTGCATTGTCCCCCTTTTATATTGTAAAGTGCTGCGTACACTGTTGGCGCTATATAAATCCTGTATAGTAATGATAATAATAATGTAATTAAAATGACAGCCAGGCAATAAGCACTTTTAGAAACAGGACAGCAACGGCAGCATACGTATTTTAACACAGGGGAGGGAGAGTTGTGCCTAAGTTGTTATTTACATACAAAATTCACCCTGGGTTTCTGGGTTCCCAATGTGCACTGGAGATCATTTGGATGAAACAAAAGCATGTAGGTACATTATTGATTTATCATTACATGATAATGCTCATTTATTTCCCAAGGTCAGTCTCTTTAACCGCTTAACAACCGCCCTATAGACAAAATACGTCTGCAGGGCGGTTGCTTAACTCTGGGAGGACGTACATTGACGTCCTCCCAGAATCACGCTTCCCATGCCCCCCCCCTGGGAACATCCGTGACCGTCGGGTCCCCTCACGGATTGCAGTGAATGGCCGCTGAGAGCGGCATTTTACCACATGATCGCGCTAAACAAGCCGGAGCTTCCGCTGGCTTTTCTCTCTCCTCCCCGCACCGATCGGTGCATTGCGAGAGGAGGGGGGAGAGAGGAGGTGCTGCAGCACTGTGGGCGATGTGTAATGCCCACAGCGCTGCTAAGTGACAGAATGCACCCCCACTATCCATCCACACCCACCCAGCCATCCTCACCCAATCCATGCTCACCCACCCATCCTCACCCATCAGCCATGCATGCTCATCCATGCTCACCCAGCCAGCCGTGCTCACCCATCCATCCATCCTCACCCACCCAGCCGTGCTCACCCATCCATGCTCACCCACCCAGCCGTGCTCACCCAGCCATCCATCCATGCTCACGAACCCAGTCGTGCTCACCCATCCATCCATCTATGCTCACCCATCCATCCTCACCTATCCATCCATGCTCACCCACCCAGCCGTGCTCACCCAGCCATCCATCCATCCATGCTCACTCACCCAGCCGTGCTCACCCAGCCATCCATCCATGCTCACCCACCCAGCCGTGCTCACCCACCCAGCCGTCCATCCATGCTCACCCACCCGGGCTCACCTACCCATCTGTGCTCACCCACCCATCCGTGGCTCATCCATGCCTCATTCATGCTCATCCATACCACATCAGTTCTCATCCGTGACACATCCATGCCACTACAGTACTCATCCGTGCCACTACACTGCCCATCCGTGCCACTACACTGCCCATCCGTGCCACCAGATTCTAAATGTATGCCCCTAGAACACCTGACGGTGCTCCCTGCATGTTGGGCCTCTGTATGAGGTCAGGTTGTGTAAAAGTGTCAGACATGTGATATCGCCATACTCGGGAGGAGTAGCAGAATATATTTTGGGGTGCCATTTTTGCTATGTACATGCTGTGTGTTAGAAATATTGTATAAATGGACAACTTTGTGTAAAAAAAAAAATGCGTTTTCATTTTCTTACCACATTTTCCAAAAACTTGTGCAAAAAATGACATGTTCAAAAGACTCATTATGCCTCCTAGAATATACGTTGGGGTGTTTGCTTTCCAAAATGGGGTCATTTTTTGGGCGTTTCCATTGTCCTGGTGCTCCAGGACCTTCAAAAGTGCAAGAGGTATTCAAGAAATTATGTGTGTAATTTATGCTCCTAGAAGGCCTGAAGGCGCTCCCTACATGTTGGGCCTCTGTATGTGGCCAGGCTGTGTAAAAGACTCACACATGTGGTATTGCCATACTCAGAAGGAGTAGTAGAATGTATTTTGGGGTGTAATTTATGGTATGCATATGCTGGTTTGAGAAATAACCAGTTAACATATGGCAATATTGGGGGGAAAAAAAAATCTTCATTTTGCAAAGAATTGTGGGAAAAAAATTACAACTTAAAAAAATTCACCATGCCTCTTAGTAAATACCTTAGAATGTCTACTTTCCAAAAAGGGGTAATTTGGAGGGTATTTGTACTTTCCTGGCTTGTTAGGGTCTCAGGAAATGAGATAGGCCGTCAGTACATCAGGTGTGATCAATATTCAGTGATTGGCACCATAGCTTGTAGACTCTATAACTTTCACAAAGACCAAATCATATACACTAATTTGTTTATTTTTACCAAAGATATGTAGCAGTATAAATGTTGGCCAAAATTTATGAAGAAAAATTACTAATTTGCAAAATTTTATAACAGAAACGAAGAAAAATTCATTTTTTTTACAAAATTTTCAGTCTTTTTTTAAATATAGCGCAAAAAAAAAACCCCAGTGGTGATTAAATACCACCAAAAGAAAGCCCTATTTGTGTGAAAAAAAGGACGCACATTTCATATGGATACAGTGTTGCATGACTGAGTAATTGTCATTAAAAATGTGTGCACTGAAAGCTGAAAATTGGTCTGGTTGTTAAGGGGGTTTAAGTGCCCAGTGGTCAAGTGGTTAAATGTAGTATAGAAGCAATATTTTACCTTGTTTGGGTTGGACCCTGTAACACCAATAGGGTTTAGCAGATCTTCCAGTCCATGAGGCACTGGCCACAAGTTCAAGGCCATTTTTCCAGAAACTAGTGTGTCTGTATAATCAAACAAGTTTATATTGCCCCAGGCCAATGGACAGTGTTCCTACAACAAAAACAATGCATTGCAACAAATTAGATTTTGCAAGTTCTTCTTCAGGCATCCTTTGCCCCTGAGGGGGTTGCCTAGCTAATTTCCAAGACGATACATAAAAAAGGCATGACAGCTACCTCGGGCAAAGATGCCACCTCTACTTAGATGCTCTGGAAGGAATACATTAAAACTGGAGCAACCAGAATCTGGGAAAGCTATGCATGGCAACCAACCAGAATCTATGTTCAGCTTGGTCAGTTCAGCTTTAAGTAGTTCTAAAGTCCAATATATATTTTTACTAACTTTCAAATTTAACAAAATACATACATCACATGGCATCACCACAAAAACACAAAACAAAAAGCAAACGAAAAAAAAAAAAGGCAAAAGGTGGGGAAGGAAAGGGGGGGCCCAGGTGAAGATCCCTCTAATTCTGTCCTCTCATCTCCTGCCCCGTCACCCTGCAGCTCGTGGAAGATTTTGAATTAATATTTATAATTACACCATAATCAGACCCAACCAAAGGTCAGGGCCATTTATGGCCTCCCAAATGCCAACCAGGTCCTCCATACCCCTTTAAACTTCTCCATGGTGTCATTGTTTTCTGCTACCAGTTCTTCCATGTGCATGATCCAATTTAGGTTCTCAATCCACTCTGAAAATGAGGGGATCCTAGAAGTCTCCCAATACCTAGGGATTCTAAAGTCTAAAAGTTTTTTTTTTACCTTAATGCATTCCCTGCATTAAGGTAAAAGAAAAAACACACAAAAAAAAAAAAAACACTGCACTACCTGTTTCTTTCCCCCTCCCTCCCAACAAATCCCTAAACACCTAACTGGCTCCTCTCACCAATTCAGCAATGTCTGTCTTGCACGGAGCAGGTAGGTATAACCTGTTAATTTCATAAAGGAAGAAGCTTTTACAATCACAAAGTTTAAAAAATGCTTCAATTTAAAAATGGAAGATAAGAGCAAAATTGGCTGCCATGAACATCTGCTCCAGATTCTGGCTGCTTCAGTTTTGATAAACTCCCCTTTCTGTGCTTTAATCACCTATAGCACCTTCTGCATTTTGCTCTCACAAATCAAAGTAAAAAAACATGAAGGATAAGCTAGGCAAGTGATGGCATGGCGAACCTTGGCAACCCAGATGTTTTGGAACTAAATTTCCCAAGATGCTCAACCACACTGCAGAGTGCATGAGCATCATGGGACATGTAGTTCCAAAACATCTGGGGTGCCAAGGTTCGCCATCACTGAGCTAGGCTGTAGTATTCAAATTGTAAGAACCACACGGAGGCCAGAAAACACGTGGAGCTCTCAGAAAAGACATTTTTGTAGAAACATCATGTTGCCAGTTTAGATGCAAAGTCTCTTTTGTGTAGAAAGCCTTAATACTAAGTGAGTCTGAGGAACAGTAGACAAGTGACAGGACATGAATGAAATTTGCATAATACTAGCCCAGATTTGTGTCAATTATAATTCATCTTTTTTTTTTTCAGTGGTTCTTACAATTCAAGGATTTTGGGGTAGATTTACTAAAAGAAATAGGCTGCTCATTGCACATTGCAATGGAATTTTCCCCAGAGCTTTGTGAATGAGCTGGGACTCAATGTTTTTAATAGACACTGGAGAAAGTATTGTGATGACTTATGGATTTTATGGTTTTAAATCATATGGGTTTAATCATGGACCAGGAATGGATGGTTTTCCATATACAGTATCTCACAAAAGTGAGTACACCCCTCACATTTTTGTAAATATTTTATTATATCTTTTCATGTGACAACACTGAAGAAATAACACTTTGCTACAATGTAAAGTAGTGAGTTTACAGCTTGTATAACAGTGTAAATTTGCTTTCCTCTCAAAATAACTCAACACACAGCCATTCATGTCTAAACCGCTGTCAACAAAAGTGAGTACACCCCTAAGTGAAAATGTCCAAGTTGGACCAAAGTGTCAATATTTTGTGTGGCCACCATCATTTTACAGTACTGCCTTAACCCTCTTGGGCATGGAGTTCACCAGAGCTTCACAGGTTGCCACTGGAGTCCTCTTTCATTCCTCCATGACGACATCATGAAGCTGGTGGATGTTCGAGACCTTGCCCCCCTCCTCCTTCGGTTTGAGTATGCCCCACAGATGCTTAATAGGGTTTAGGTCTAGAGACATGCTTGGCCAGTCCATCACCTTTACCCTTAGCTTTTTTAGCAAGGCAGTGGTCATCTTGGAGGTGTGTTTGGGGTTATGTTGAAATATTGCACTGTGGCCCAGTCTCCGAAGGGAGGGGATCATGCTCTGCTTCAGTATGTCACAGTACATGTTGGCATTCATGGTTCCCTCAATGAACTGTAGCTCCCTAGTGCCGGCAGCACTCATGCAGCCCCAGACCATGACACTTCCACCACCATGCTTGATTGTAGGCAAGACACACTTGTCTTTGTACTCCTCACCTGGTTGCTGCCACACACGCTTGACACTATCTGAACTAAATAAGTTTATCTTATCAGACCACAGGACATGGTTCCAGTAATCCATGTCCTTAATCTGTTTGTTTTCAGCAAACTGTTAACAGGTTTTCTTGTGCATACATTTTTAAAAGAGGCTTCCTTCTGGGATGACAGCCATGCAGACCAATTTGATGCAGTGTGCGGCGTATGGTCTGAGCACTGACAAGCTGACCCCCCACCCCTTCAACCTCTGCAGCAATGCTGACAGCACTCATACGTCTATTTTCCAAAGACAACCTCTGCATATGACGCTGAGCACGTGCACTCAACCTCTTTGGTCGATCATGGCGAGGCCTGTTCTGAGTGGAATCTGTCCTGTTAAACCACTGCATGGTCTTCGCCACCGTGCTGCAGCTCAGTTTCAGGGTCTTGGCAATCTTCTTATAGCCTAGGCCAAATTTATGTAGAGAAACAATTCTTTTTTTCAGATCTTCAGGGAGTTATTTGCCATAAGGTGCCATGTTGAACTTCCAGTGACCAGTATGAGTGAGAGCGATAACACCAAATTTAACACACCTGCTCTCCATTCACACCTGAGACCTTGTAACACTAACGAGTCACATGACACTGGGAGGGAAAATGGCTAATTGGTCCCAATTTAGAGAAATTTTCACTTAGGGGTATACTCACTTTTGTTGCCAGCGGTGTTGAGTTATTTTGAGAAGACAGCAATTTTACACTGTTATACAAGCTGTACACTCACTACTTTACATTGTAGCAAAGTGTCATCTCTTCAGTGTTGTCACATGAAAAGATATAATAAAATATTTACAAAAATGTGAGGGGTGTACTCACTTTAGTGAGATACTGTATATCTTTTTTTCCCGGCTCTCATCAGATGACATGAAGGGGTTAATCCCTGAAACATGTAGTCAGTCCTCCGAGACCTCCGGCGTTTTGTTCCCATATCCTCTCATCACTACATTGCATTCCAGCCTGCTGCTACTGATCTTGGCTTCTGCTCTGCTTACCATCACCAGAGCACAGCTCCTGGGGCTCTGCATGCCCCTTACATCGGCCACACATATTTGCGGCACATTTGAGCCCAGCAGAACCCCCATCACCACTATTGGGGCAACAGCTCATTGTGTTTGAGCCACCCGCCGGCTCGTGGGAACACCAGCAACAGAGACAACCATCCATCCCTCTAGGCTCAGTCACAGCCTTCACTTGATCAGTGAGTTTCAGTGTATTTATTCAATCATTCCTCTGCCAGACCTGTAGTCTTTGTTCTGATTGATTTCAGTTAATTAAAGCTAGTTTATACATTCAAATGTTTGAATTCTTGGTGCTTATGACTGAGCAACGCTTCCTTGTTTTGATTAATCCTCAATCCTTTAAAACCTGGGTTCTAACAGGTACCAGGTTCTTCTGGGCCAGTTCAGTGCAAATAGAATTACGGTTTTCCTCTATAGCTCTATTCTGTGGAGCAGGCAAGCAGAATTCACAGTGGAAGAAATGGATAAACTAGCCCAAACGGAGAAAGGGGGTTTTTGGGACTTTAAATGAGGCAAGTATCAACACAGAGAATAAAGGGTATAAGTGTATTTATTGCATCAATTTAATCATGGACTGTATATGAATAAGCATATCAAAGTAGTAAACTCTATTATAAATACAGATGTACATGATTTAGACCAGAACCTTGGAACATATTACATCATATTATAACAGTAAAACATAAAATAATGATATAAAACCCATTAACCATCTATAAAAAAATGGAACTTCAGATATAATGAAATGGTGTCCATGATTGAATATGGAAGCTGCATCCTATTAAAAGCTCTACGCGTTTCATGGAATAATATCCTACTCATCAGGAGCAGATGCTGAAACTGTCTGGAAAAAGTAAACAAAAATTGATAATATCAGTAATAGCTAAAAAAGAGAAAAAAAAATATAAAATTAGATAAATACATTTTCATTGAACTTAGATTAAGCCCAGGAAAACTCACATGGGGTAGCAGGCTCACCCATGCAATCTTGGCATCAAAGGGTCGCCGTGTAGGTCTATCCCAGGAGCGGAGGTATGGAGGACTGCAACAGCAACAACCGCACACAGGACTGTCCCCCAAACGAGCAGAGGTCGTCATGTAGATGGTCAAAATTGGGCCAATGATTGGCTACAGGGGGAATGTTTGTGGGATGAATAGGATTGTAAAACAAGTCCATAGGATAGGAGTGCATGCAGTGTGAAATACTGGGAACTGGACTATCACCATTTCCCTTCACGATTCCCTCACCACTTTCATTTTCACCTTGATCATAACTATTCATACTCTGTCACTGGCACTTGGTCTATATCCAGTTCCCAGTATTACACACTGCATGCACTCTATGGATCTCTTCCTACTTTCTAGGGACGTTTGGGTTTTCATCACACTGCAGTCCTTCACTTGTTTATACAATCCTATTCATCCCACAGATATTCCCCCTGTAGCCAATCACTGGCCCAATTTTCACCATCTACATGACGACCTCTGCTCGTTTGGGGGACAGTCCTGTGCGCGGTTGTTGCTGTTGCAGTCCTCCATACTTCAGCTCCCGGCATAGACCTACATGGCAACCCTTTGATGCCAAGATTGCACGGGTGAGCCTGCTACCCCCTGTGAGTTTTCTTGGGCTTAATCTAAGTTCGATGAAAATGTATTTATCAAATTATTATATATATATATATATATATATATATATATATATATATATATATATATATATATATATATATGTTTTTTTCTCTTTTTTGGCCATTACTGATATTAAGATCATTTTTTTTTTTTACTTTTTCCAGACAGTTTCAGCATCCGCTCCTGATGAGTAGGATATTATTCCACGAAACGCGTAGAGATTTTATAGGATGCAGCTTCCAGATTAAATTATGGACACAATTTCATCATATCTGAAGTTCCATTTTTTATAGATGGTTAATGGGTTTTAGATCATTAATTTTATGTTTTACTGTTATAATATGATGTAATATGCGCCAAGGTTCTGGTCTAAATCATGTACATCTGTATTTATAATAGTGTTTACTACTTGCTTATTCATATACAGTCCATGATTAAATTGATGCAATAATACACTTATACCCTGTATTCTCGGTGTTGATACTTGCCTCATTTAAAGTTTCAAAAAAACCCTTTTTCTTGAATCAAATAGGGATGGAGTTGCACTACTATGTGCACCTCATTTAAAGTCCCATATACTTCTGTGTTTTTAAAATAGCCCAAACGGAGACCAAGGGATATTTAGAGCAGTGGATCTCAACCCTTTCCTCAAGTACCCCCAATAGGCCATGTTTTGGGAATTTCTCTTAGATAAAGTAGCTGTCCAAAACACCAAGCCCTTGACTCTGATTTAAAGCACCTGTGCAAGATAAAGGAAAACCTGCAAACATGGCCTGTTGGGGGTACTTGAGGACAGGGTTGAGAACCACTGATTTAGAGCATCCAAGGTGTTCTGGTTGCTGTGGTTGTTGGTTGTGGTGGTTGTAAGTATTAGTTGTTGGTGGTCTTGTTTTGATTGTTTGATTGTTGGTGGTGGTTGTTTTGTTATTCATTGATGGTTGTTTTTATTGGTGGTTGTTGTTTTGTTATTGGTTATTGTTGGTGGTGGTTGTGGTTTTATTGGTTGTTGTTGATGTTCCTCAGGAGGAAGCACCAGAGGCACCTTATACGGGCTCTTGGTGGATGTGGTTTTAAATCGGAACATCATTTTTTTCTACCAAAAAAATTCCCCTCTGGGTGATCTACAGTATGTACATTGCAAAGATTATAACAAACTTTGTTGCCGAGTCCTACCTTTAATTACTCTGAAGAAATACAGTTGTGCTCAAAAGTTTGCACCCCCTTGGAGAATTGGTAATATAAGGGATGTACCATTTTTAAAAGAAACATGAGTGAGCAGGCAAAACACGCTTCTTTTATTTCTTATGGGATTGATATTCAACTAAGACATAACAAAATGGCAAATCATAAAACAAAACATGGCAACAAGTAAACAAATGAAATGATCCCTGAACATGCAGTCTTTAGTAATACTGCAGTTGTCTCTGTAGCCCCAAATCCTTGCAGGTGGTATTGCTGCACATTCATCTTGGCAAAATTCCTCCAGGTCATGCAGTCTGATCGTCTTACATGAACCGCACATTTGAGATTTCCCCAAAGTGGCTCAATAATATTATGGTCAGGAGACGGATGGCCACTCCAGAACCTTTGCCTTCTTCTGCTGTAACCACTGGAGGGTCAACTTGGCCTTGTGCTTAGGGTCATTGTCGTGCTGGAAACTCCAAGAGCGTCCTGTGCGCAGCTTTCGTGCAGAAGAATGCAAATGGTTTGCCAGTATTTTCTGATAACATGTTGCATTTATCTTGCTACCAATTTTCACAAGATTCCCTATGCCTTTAGAGCTCACACCGACCCAAAACATCAGCAAGCCACCACCATGCTTCACAGTGGGGATTGTAGTCTTGTCGTTATTGAGCTTGTTTACCCCTCTCCAAGTATACACTTATGATTGTGACCATAAAGCTCTATTTTGGTCTCGCCACTCCAGATTACAGTGTGCCAGAAGCTGAGGCGCATGTCAAGGTGTAGTCGGGCATATTATAACTGGGCTTTTTTGTGCCATTGGAGCAGTAAAGGCTTCTTTCTGGCAACGTGACCATGTAGCTCATTTTTGTTTCAAGAAGCACAATCTGACGATACTTGGAACAACCATACCGCATTTTTCCAGAGCAGCCAGTATTTCCCCAGAATTTACCTGTGGGTTTTTCTTTGCATCACAAACATTTCTTCTGGCAGTTGTGGCTGCAATCCTTTTTGGTCTACCTGACCTTGGCTTGGTATCAAGAGATCCCCGAATTTGCCACGTCTTAATAAGTTGATTAAACAGTACTGACTGGCATATTCAAGGCTTTGGATATCTTTTTATACCTTTTTCCATCGTTATAATGTTCCATTACCTTGTTACACCAGTCTTTTGGCAGTTCTTTTCTACTCTCATGGCTTTGTATCTAGCCTGCACAGTGCATCCACGTGAGAGCTAACACTCATTGACCATTTATACACAGATACGAATTGCAATTTAAAAATCCACAGATGTAGGAAATTAACCTTTAATTGCCAATTTAACCTGTGTGTGTCACCTTGTGTGTCTGTACCAAGGCCAAACATTCCAGGGTAGGTAAACTTTTGATCAGGGCCATTTGGGTGATTTTATCATCATTATGATTTAAAAAGGAACCAAAAACCTATGAGATGGTAAATGTCTTTATATGGCAACTATCCTTAAGAGATAGTTTTTTGGCATGATTAGTCTTTTCAATATCAATGCCTAAATTTCATGATTTCTGCCAGGGTATGCAACGTTTGAGCACAACTGTAGCTGTTTGTGTCCATGTGCTGAGTGATAACTATGTAATGACTCCCATATACATTCAAATCAGCTGCTGCACCTGCAAGGCTCTAAAGAGGAAACTGGCAAGGTCTGCATCCCTTTAGACGTGATTTCCCTTTGGGAGTAGCTCACTAAAAATTACATTTTTTTTGCAGGGAATGCTCAAAATCTGACTTGTATCTTAGTGCAGACTTCTGGCAAAATCAGTAAGGCAATCACTAAAGCAGCAAATTACATTTTCCTCATTTAAACCATCTGTGTACAGAAAGTCTACAGTTTGCCTTATTGCATTTTACAGAAACTTATTGCACTGCAGAATGAAAAGGAAAGTCCAGGCTTTATCTGTTACAGTGGGCATACCCAGGGATATTCAGAGTTCCATTGCAACCAGACCAAAGCCCTGGGCCTTTATAGCACTCTGTGGCTATATCAAAGAGTTACATTGAGTGCCATGGTGAACGCCTAACATAGGATCCAATGTCCGAAGCAACAGTAAGGGCCATCCCCACAACACGTTGGGATACACTGCTTTTGTGTAGGCTTTAGAAGACAGTGATGGTTTATTGAATAATTCTAAAATTAACAAATTAAAATATTAGTGAAGATTTCTCCATAAAAAGTGAAGCGGTCGATCACCTTCAGACACTAGCAAAAAACTGAGCACTCAAGGAGTGGTTGGGGTTATATGGGAGTGCCCCAGTAGGACATGTCCTTAACCATTTGCCGACCGCCCGCCGCAGCGTGACAGCGGCAGAGTGGCTCGTTATTGTGAACCACATTCACCTGACGGCGGGCGCGTGAACTAGGATTGTGAGCGTGTGCCGCTGCTCGCGCACTCACTTTGTCCAGGGGGGGGGGGCCAGGAAGCGGGTAAGCAGGACTCGATCGCCGCCGGCTACCCGCGATGGCCCCCCCGCAGTGAGAGAACGGAGGTCCGTGTAAGTAAACATGGATCTCCGTTCTAATAGAGGGGGGAAGTGCTGTGATCACAGGCTTCCTGTATATGGAAGCCATGATCACTCCTCTCCCCCTGCCAGCCCAGCACCAATACAGGTAGAACACAGTTAACTCTTAGAGCGCCCCCCTCCAGGTTAACTCCTTCACTGCCAATGGCATTTACACAGTAATCAGTGCATGATCGCTGTATAAATGCCAATGGTAGCAAAAAAGTGTCAAAATGGTCCGACATGTCCGCTGCAATATTGTAGTACTGCTAAAAATTGCAGATCGCTGCCATTACTAGTAAAAAATAAAAACCCCAGAAATTAATTATCATCCGTAAACGAGGCAACTTTTGTGCAAACCAATCAATAAATGCAGATTGCGTTTTTTTTTAACCAAAAATATGAGGAAGAATATAAATCGGCCAAAACCAATGAAAAAAAATGTTTTTTTAATATTTTTTTTGGATTTGTATTTTAGCAAAAAGTAAGAAAAACATTTTTTTTTTTTTTGCAAAATTGTCGCTATTTTTTTGTTTATAGCGGTGATTAGAAATGACACAGACGTAATCAAATACCGCCAAAAGAAAGCTCTATTTGTGGGAAAAAAAGGACGCAAATTTCGTTTGGGTACAACGTCGCACGACCGCGCAATTGTCAGTTAAAGCGACGCAGTGCCGAATCGCAAAAAGTGATCTGGTCCTAAAGTGTGAAATCCTTCCAGGACTGAAGTGGTTAAAAGCTTGCAAGTGTCCACTCATCTGAAGGTACGAGTCTATAACTCATGGTGAATGAATTATTGCTTGTGTCCAGTACTGTACAATTAAGATATGCGCTTTTATTTTCCCTGCTTGGTATTTGGATACCTTTCACCGCATTCACTAAGCTCTGTGGCAAATTCCCTTGCAAAGTGAACACCTTATTCAACTTTAGTATATCAACTTCTAAATCCTAAAGTAAAACTAGGCAACCACCTCAAAATTGGTGTTACTATATCACACAAAATCATTTGTGGTTGGTAGAAGTGGGGGCTTACTTATTAAAGATCAGCCATATTTAATATAGTTAAATCGTATGTGGCAATCCATGTGGCAAATCACAGCATACTAACCACTTACCTCTTTGGCACCCTTTCTGCCCTTCACAGAACAAATGGACAGACAAAGACGAGCTGCCCTAGGCAGATCAGGGATGTACATGTCATACAAAAGCCACTCATTCCACCTGAAAAGAAATTAAGTATAAATAAATATAAGTATATTATATAACAAAGGGATTTTGTTGCATACATTTAAGGCCTCATGCACAATGGATGTTTTCCTAACTCTCCCAGACTTCTTTCCTTCTGGCAGCCGCATTTAGGTGCATCAAGCACTTGGACGTTAATCTATTTCATTGGCCAGAATAAATTTCAATGAAATAAATGAATGCTTAAGAGCTAAATGTGCTTAAAGTTAATGTGCTTTAGATGCGTTTGTATATGTCAAGCATTTTTTCTGTCAAACCGCCACTGCTCCTGGATGCACTGGCTGTGGGGTTTATTTTTCTCCAACGAAATACCTATGTGTGCATGAACCATAGGCTAGCATGAACCATAGGCTAGCACACAGGGGCGTTTAGAGGCAGGAAGAAAAAAAAAAGAAACACCACCACCAAAAAAACCGCCAGACACCCCTAACAGCTATGTTAAAAAACAGCAGTAGCGGTAAAACACCGCTAGTTTCAGTGGCTTGATTTACCGCTGTTGTACCCCCCACAGGGGGTTAAAAAGGGATTAAAAGTGCCGACGCGCTGCGCTTCTGAGGCGGTGTGCAGCCAATTCGGAAGTGCTGCCCAGGGGCGGTGGAGGAGCAGTGTATCACCCCCCCCCCCAAAGATGCAGACTTTTTGTAATGTCCCGCAAGCGCACAGCCCCAGTGTGAAAGCACTCTGCCCTTCACATTGGGGTGGATTGGGCTGGATTTTTGAGGCGTTTTACATTCGCTATTTTTAGCTAAATAGTGCCTGTAAAGCGCCTCAGTGTGAAAGGGGTCATGAATACTTTTACTGAAAGGATTTCCTTAGCAACAAAAGTGATCAACATCATTTGTTTTTTAATTGTTACCATTGTTATACAGTTAGAAACTAGTTTAATTGCTGTCATTTTGTTTTTCACCTTTGTTAAGCTGCCTTTGTGCATATTAATAAATTATGGTTATTTGTTCAGTACACTGCGAACTGTACACACCATTTTGGATTTTATGATTTTCTTGTATATAAAATGAATCATTCTGGCTGGACTAGCTAAAGTTATGATGCAAGCTGGCTGTTTGTGCTTTAATCTGCTGGAAGTTTGTACACACCATGGCTCTCTGGCAACACAGGTTTATCTACAAACTTTAGATGTTTAGTGCAACACATACACTCATATTATTGTAATTGAGGATGTAGATTGTTTAAGACGTACCCCTTTTCTGATACAATCTGGAGATTTTATCCATGTGTGAATAGCATAAAAGTTCTCTATATTGATTCATTATGACTTACCTATGATTTGGAGGTCATATCTTCTAGTGTGTGTGGTTTTCAAAGGTAAAGGGATTCACGAGGTATTGTGTGACTTTGGCCATACACGGTGCAAAATTCTTGAAATTTGTACGATTCCCCCACCAACACGGACACTGCTGACAGGGGAATCAGCAATGGTCTTCTCCTGGCGGTGAGTGGGAAGTCCACGTGTGAAGTGGGGGAGAAGACAGTGATTATCCCTAGGGGCTATAGCAGCTGCTAGCGATAATCGTATGAGAATCCAGCAGGCTAGTTGTGTCTAAGTTAATTGCTCAACCCAAGTTGATTGATCGATTATTCAGCCTGCCCATTAACAGTTCAAATCTCAGTTCAGATTCAAACGGTGTATGGCTGGCATTAGTTCGGCATAATTAATCACCACACGTTGTGAATGCTATATGTGGTGTGACGGTATGCAATGCGAGATGATAGATGGACGCTGTCACCTTGCATACAGTTCACTTGGATTGGACTAAAGCGAAGTCCAGCCCGGGTTTTCCCAGCCACTGTGGCAGGGCTAGTTCCGGACCGGATTATCGGGTCCACTGAAGTCCATGCTCAGGAGCGGTTTAAATAGACCAGCAAGAGAGCAAGGCTTTGCTCTACCCTGGGACTCAGCCTGAGCGATCAGCCTGAGAGCGCTGACACACACAGAGCTTTTGTGCTGTTGAACTAAACAAAAGGTTTGCTATAGCTTTGTTTTGTGGGTGTTCGGGAGGAGCCCGGCACCGCTTAGAGAGGTATCCTGATTTGTTTAGATTAGAGCCTGGATGGCAAGGATTTGGGAAACCAATCTCCAGGTTGCACAAGCCGCAGCATCACAGCGGGGGGGGGGGATTTGCCAGGCCCCTGCAGTGCAGCAGACGGAAATTTACCAACTGCACAAGGTGAATCGCCAGGCTCTGGCAGCTCAGGATATGAACCTCAGGTTTATGGAGGCTCCAGTGAAATTAAAAAAGGAATATGCTCTCTCCCAATCCCTATAAAGAAGCAACAATTGCAAAATTTGCAAAAGCAAATTTTGCGTTTTGTTTGGGGGAGGAAAGGTTATAGATGCCCTGCTAGTACTCTATATAGAAGACACACTCAAGGGGGACTTGGACTCCCACATCTATTTAAATATTTCCAAGCTGCCCAACTAGCCCAATTCTCAATCATTTATGCTAAGGGGGAAAAAAACAGATTGGCCAAAGATGGAGAGACAGGCAATTCCTTCAAACACTATTGATTTCTTGGTGGGGGCTCCACACCGTTTGCGACCACCAATTCTCGCACCCACCCTCTCCCACTCATTAGCATTATGTGATGTCGTTCTCAAATCCCCGCATTTGACTTCGACCTTACGTCCCCTTGACCACCTATTTAACAACCCTCAGTTCCCTCCGGGCCTTGAAATCCGGGCTTTCCAGTGGTGGACCAATAAAGGCCTATTCCGCATAGGCCATTTCCTTACCTCCACGGGCCCCATTTCCTTATCACATTGCATTAACAAATTAGAAATGCCTCCCTCCAAGAAATTCCGCTTTCTTCAGATATTTCACTTCATGTCCTCTCTGTGGAAGAATAGAAAGGATTTCGTAGGTGTTGCTCCCTACGAAAAGTGGTGCTCCGATCTACATGATCAAAGGGGTGGAATTTCTCTAGTCTATGCATCACTGACGGAAAGCCCAGATAAACCTTCTTATGCAAATAAATTGGAGAAGGACCTAGATGTTTGTTGGGAGGCGGACAGGTGGGGCTCTCTGTTCCAGAGATCCTTTAAGGGAATGGTCAATATAGCTATGCGAGAAGCTGGCTTGAAAGTTTTTATGCGTTGGTACCTGGTTCCAAACCGTTTGGCTGCTATGTACCCGAACTCATCGGGCCTCTGTTTCAGAGGGTGCAGACTCCTGGGCTCCTTTATCCACACCTGGTGGGAATGCCCTCGGGTCAGAGGATTCTGGAACAGAGTGTTTCATATGATTAGAAGGATCTCGGGACAGGCAGTTCCCCAAAGCCCGGAAATCGCACTTCTTAACGCCAGACCTGAGGGCTTCTCCAAATCCCTTTTCAGACTCATCCACTTTATTTTGCTGGGAGCTAAATTTACAATTGCTAAAGCCTGGAAAAGGCCCTCAGTGTCCTTTTCGGCAGCAAAACAAAAAATCTCATGGATTATGACTCAGGAAAAACTTGCGAATATAATTTTGGACTCCTCTGCCAAATTCAATCAAATTTGGGGTCCCTAGAAAACTTACCTGAATTTACCACAGTGAACTACTGGCTTCGGCAATCTTTTTTAGCTCCCTGGTGTCTCCTATTTCCTCTTCTCTTTTCTCTTATCTCACCTAGGCTTTCTATGCCCTCTAGGCTCTTTGTCCTACTCTTTTCTATTACCTTTAGTAGTAATTGTTGTCTGATTCACATTGGCAGGTTGGTTGAAGTTGGCTGTTGGTCAAGATAACTCTTAACCTTAGTAGGGGAGGGGACTATGCTCAGACACACCATACATTTCCTCTTCTATAATAATAGCCTACTCTTATTATTATTAGTCAGCCTTTATTTGAGCACATAACATTACTATCCTATTTCATAGAGCTGTACTAAGCACGCCTGTAGGCTTCAGGACGAATTTATGGTGTGTTATGGTTTATTATAAGGGGAATCCTATTTCCTTTTTGAGGAGGGCATGATTGGAAGCCCGCAGTCCACAGTGTGTTCCCACTTGGGGTGGTACTGGGGGTTAGAATCTGCCTCCTTTAATATAGGCCTTCTCATTGGGACACTCCCTTCGATTTACCCATAGTGTTTACTCTGGCTTTATGTAACCTTTGTATGTTTTTTGTTACCTTCCAGTGTGACTTTGGGATTTGTCGATTTAAATGTACCCTTTGTTATATTCAATAAAAATCATTAAACGAAAAAAAAAAAAAAACAAGGAGTATGCACCTCCTGTGCCAGTTGAACAAAAGATGGTACGGGCCAGCTACCACCTACAATAGTTGACATCTGCAGATGGCGTGGAGGCATACCTCACGACCTTTGAAAGAGTCGCAGTTCGCGAAGGATGGGCAAAAGAGCAGTGGGCTGGACTGTCAGCACTTTTTCTGACAGGTGAACCCCAAAAGGCCTACTTTGATTTGGAACTAGCAAGGCCCAGGACAGGCACATCTGGGGGTCACCATAGCCATTCAGGCCCAACGGGTGCATCAATGGACCTACTGCATGGACAAGCCACCCCACTCCCAAATGTTTGACCTGGTCCATCTCACGAGGAAGTGGTTGCAGCCAGAGACCTTGCCCAGCCCTCAGATTGTGGAGTGTGTGGTAATGGACCACTCCCTGCTGCTCTGAGATAGAGCTTCAGTCATGGGTCCCCAAAACTGCAACCAACTGGTGGACCTCATGGAGAGATACACGGCTGCTGAGGACTTGCCAAACCGATCCATGCCCCACACCAAGGTATCCAGGGGTGAAAAATCACCTGAAGAATCTGGCAAGACTGTTCAAGGGGTCAAGGGCGTGGGAAGGATAATCAGACTATGGGCTCAGGACCTGGAGACAGGCCAAATAGGTCAGGAAGGTCTCTGAGGCCGTTTAAAGGACTGGGTACAGAACATATAAAATGTTATCACTGTCATGCATTTGGGCATATTGCTCCTAACTGTTCCCTGGATGATGAACCTATGCAATGTGATTATGCTATTATGAATAGACGCCTTTCTCTATTTGCACAGGTTGCATATACTGCGTCACGTCAGGGTCGCATGGAATAGCAAATGTGTGTGATTTCTGTTGATGGAAAGCCAGTCACTGCACTGCTGGACTCTGGCCGTGTTGTGACGTTAGTCAAAAGCAATTGTGTAAACCCTGCAAAATTACACCCTAGCACTATCAGGGTTCATTTGCATTCTTGGGGACACTCAGGACTACCAGACTGCGATGGTTGAGATTAACACCCCTTGGGGCAGTGTGACGCATTCAGTGGGGGTGGGTCCTTCACGGCTTCATGAAGCCCTAGTGGGGAGAGACTTTCCCCATTTTTGGAGGTTATGGGAACGCACAGGGAGTCTGGAGGATAGAACTCCCCATGTTGGGGAAGCAAAGGAACTCTCACCAGACCCTTTTTGCCAAATGGAAGAGGAGACGGTTTGCAGGACCGAGGTTGGTGGGGACCCTCTTCCTTTTCCTGTAATGGCTGGGGAGCCGAAGGAGCTGGAAGACAGCACTCAGCTTGAGGTTCATTAACAAGAGGACATCTCTGACTCAAATAGTTAGAGTGGACCTGACTGGGAGGTCAGGAGAGAGGATTTTTGTACAGGGCAATTATGAGATGTCACCCTCATTAGACCCAAAGAAAATGTTAAGATAATGGATGGAGAATCTGTGGATCCTAATGGGGGGGGGGGGTGTCTTTTCCCTACATGGCTCTTAAACAACTTGTTGTATCAGGGGAGGACAATGTAGAACGGCTAGTGGTTTCCAAACCCTATCCCAGGATGGGGCTATACTTGGCTCATGGTCATATACAGGGGAGACATCTGGGTATTGAGAAGACCAGAAAGAGAACCACCCAGAGATTCTTTCGGCCCGGGATGTATGCAGATGTCATGCAGATGTCATGCAGATGTCAGCCAATACTGTGAATCATGCCTCGAGTGCCAAATGTCTACACCATCGCCCCATTTTCGCAGTCCGCTTGTCCCACTCCCCATAATAGAAGTGCCTTTTGAGAAAATTGCATGGATCTGGTGGGGCCTGTAGTAATGTCTGCCCGGGGGTCACCAGAACATTCTGGTAATACTAGACTATGCGACAGGCTATCCTGAAGGCATCCCCCTTGCGGAATACCCCCGCTAAGACTTTCGCCAAGGAATTAGTCCAGGTATTTATAGTCGTGTGGGGATCCCAAAGGGGTTGATGGATCAGGGCACTCGGTTTATGTATAGAGTTAATAAGGAATTGTGTAAGTTGTACAAAATCTCCCATCTCCGTACCTCTGTCTACCACCCCCAAACGGAAGGACTTGTGGAGAGATTTAATAAAACCCTCAAAAGTATTCCAAAAAAGGTGGTTGACAAAGATGGGAGAAATTGGGATTTCTTGCTGCCATATCTCACATTTGCCATACGAGTGATTCCGCAGACGTCTACAGGTTGTTCTCCCTTTGAACTCTTGTATGGTAGACATCCCAGGTGACTGTTAGATGTCGCAAAAGAAACATGGGAAAGAGGCCATCCTGTATAGAAACGTCAGAGCACATCACCTTGATGCAGGATCGAATCGTAGCTGTCCTGCCCCTTGTATGGGAACATATGGAGTGAGCCCAGGAAGCCCAGAGAAGGGTTTATAATCGGGGTGCCAAGACCTGAACTTTCAAACCCCGGGGACAGGGTCCTGGTACTGGTCCCCACTGTTGAAAGCAAATTCCTGGCCAAGTGGCAGGGTCCCTTTGAGGTTAGGGAAAGAGTAGGGGAGGTAAACTACAAAGTTTACCAGCCAGGGAAAAGGAAACCGGAGCAAATTTAATCACGTTAATCTGCTCAAAAGGACAGCGTACCGGTGACACCTGACGTCCCCATAACTGAGTCCTTGTCTGTAACGCAACAAAATTACGTTAATGAGTTTGTAAGTAAAAATAGAGACTTTTTCTCCCCTTTAGCCGGACTGATCTCAGTATTCCAGCATGACATAATTACGGAACCAGTTTTCGCATAAATGTGAAGCCCTATAGGATCACTGAGGCTAGGCGCGAGGCAGTGGGGAAAAATCAAAACCATGTTAGATTTGGACGTGATAGAGGAGTCCCACAATGACTGGTTGAGCCCCGCAGTGCTGGGCCCGAAGCCCAATGGCACTATCAGGTTCTGTAATGACTTTAGAAAGTTGAATAGCATCTCCAAGTTTGATGCATACCCGATGCCTCGGGTCAACAAACTTTTAGACCGGTTGGGAGGCGCCTAGTGCATAACAACCCTAGACCTGACTAAGGGCTATTGGCAGATACCCCTAACAGAGTCAGCAAGGGAGAAGACTGCCTTTTCTACCCCTAAAGGGTAGTTTCAGTACAAGCGGATGCCATTTGGTTTGCACGGTGCCCCAGCATCATTCCAGAGAATGATGGACAAAACACTAAGACCACATCGCCCTTATGCCTATTTGGATGATGTTATCATCCACAGCCCTGATTGGGAGCCTCATTTGCCCTGGGTACAAGCTGTATTGGATTGCCTTCGGAGAGCGGGACTCATGGCCAATCCAAAGAAAAGTGCCATAGGGTTAGAGGAGGCCAAAAACCTTGGCCACATTATTGGTCGCGGACTAGTTAAGCCGCAGACCAATAGAATTGAGACAATCCAAAAATGGCCCCAACGCAAATGCGTGCCTTCCTGGGAATCACGGGGTTCTACAGGCGGTTCATACCCGACTTTGCCACCATTGCTGTGCCTCTAACAGATTTGACAAAAGGTAGAGGGACGATCATGGAGAAGTGAAATCCTGAGGGCGAAAAGGCATTCCAGACATTGAAGCAAGCCCTTTGTGCACAACCAGTGCTTGTGACCCCGGAGTTGTCAAGGGAGTTTGTTGTGCAAACCGACGCCTCTAATGTGGGACTAGGTGCTGTACTTTCCCAGATCAGAGACGGTGAGGAGCACCCGGGTGTCTACCTCAGCATAAAACTGATCAGGCATGAGAGAAATTATGAATATGTCAAAAAAGAGCGTTTAGCTATCAAATGGGCCTTAGACACCCTGAAGTATTATCTGTTGGGGAGACTGTTCAGGCTAGTCACAGACCATGCCCCCCTGAAGTGGATGTGTGACAACAGGGAAAAGAATATTCGGTGACAAGGTGGTACCTGGCTTTACAGCCATTTAAGTTCACAGTGGAGCATAGGGTGGGAAAGCTCCAAACCAATGCAGATGCCCTTTTCCAGGTCCACTGTATGGTTGGGACAGTTGCTCAACCCCAGGGGCTTGAGAGGGGGGGGGGGGATATGTGACAGTATGCGAGGCGAGGTGATAGATAGACACCATCTGTCACGTTACATACGGTCACTTGGATTGGAGCGAAGTCCGACCCGGGTTTTCCCAGCCACCGTGGCAGGGCTGGTTCTGGCCCGGATTATCGAGTCCACTGAAATTCATGCTCAGGTGCTGTTTAACCACTTGGCCACTGGGCACTTAAACCCCCTTAACAACCAGATCATTTTCAGCTTTCAGTGCTTTCACACTTTGAATGACAAACACTGTACCCAAATGAAATTTTTGGCCTTTTTTTCACACAAATAGAGCTCTCTTTTGGTGGTATTTAACCACTTCAGCCCCGGAAGGATTTCCCAGGTTAGGACCAGAGCACTTTTTGCAATTCGGCACTGCGTCGCTTTAACTGACAATTGCGCGATTGTGCGACTTTGTACCCAAACAAAATTTGAGTCCTTTTTTTCCCACAAATAGAGCTTTCTTTTGGTGGTATTTGATCGCCTCTGCGTCATTTGTGATCACCGCTATAAACAAAAGAAGAGCAACAATTTTGCAAGAAACAAAAAAAAAAAACAAAAAAAACAGTTTTCCTTACTTTTTGCTAAAATACAAATCCAAAAAAAATATATAAAAAAAACATTTTTTTTTCATCGGTTTTGGCCTATTTATATTCTTCATATTTTTGGTTAAAAAAAAAATAAAATATCGCAAATTGGCGTTTGATTGGTTTGCGCAAAAGTGGCCGGGTTTACGGATGATGAGAATTCATTTCTGGGGTTTTTCTTTTTAATTTTTTACTAGTATTGGTGGCGATCTGCGATTTTTAGCGGTACTGCGATATTGGGGCGGACATTTCGGACCATTTTGACACTTTTTTGGGACCAATGACATTTATACAGCGATCAGAAATTTAAATATCCACTGATTGCTGTATAAATGTCACTGGCATTGAAGGGGTTAACCTGCAGGGGGAAATTTATGGGTTAACTGTGTTCCCTGGGTGTGTTCTAACTGTCTACCATGGGCATAAGAGATCTAACTGATCCCAGTGACAGGGATCAGTAGATCTCCTATGCCCCCACTAACAGAGCGGGGAACCGCCATGTTTACATCGGCAGTTCCCCGTTCTTTTGCTGTGGCCACTCATCGCGGCTCACCGGCGGACATCGGGTCCACCCGAACCGAGGGCACACTCCTCAGGAATACGGCGGGCGCGCACGCTCCCTAGCGGCCACCCGCAAATCGCCGCTTATTTACGCAGATTCGCAGGACACATACACACTGCCGCTGTGAATATACGGTAGGCAGTATGGAAGTGGTTAATCACCAGTGGGTTTTATATTTTTTTCTCTATAAATGAATGAAGACAGACCGAAAATTCTGTAAAAAACTAATTTTTCTTCGTTTGTTATAAAATTTTGCAAATTAGTAATTTTTCTTCATAAATTTTGGTCAAACTTTATACTGCTACATATCTTTGGTAAAAGTAACCCAAATTAGTGTATATTATTTGGTCTTTGTGAAGTTTATAGTGTCAACAAGCTATGGTGCCAATCACTGAAAATTGATCACACCTAATGTACTGACTACCCATCTCATTTCTTGAGACCATAACAAGCCAGGAAAGAACAGATACCCCCAAAATGACCCCTTTTTGGAAAGTAGACATTCCAAAGTATTTAGTAAGAGGCACGATGAGTTTTTTGAAGTTGGCATTTTTACCCTCAATTCTTTGCAAAATTAAGATTTTTGTTTTTTTCACAAAATTGTCACATTAACAGGTTATTTCTCACACACAGCTTATACATACCAACAAATTAACCACTTTAAGACCGGGCCTCTTTTTGGAGTTCGGTGGTTAAGAGTTAAAATCAGTTTTTTTTTTTTGCTATAAAATTACTTAGAACCCCCAAACATTATACATTTTTTTTTCTCTAACACCCCTAGAGAATAAAATGGCGGCCATTGCAAAACTTTATGTCACACCATATTTGCGCAGCAGTCTTACAAGCGTGATTTTTTTTTTGAAAAAAATCAGTTTTTTGAGTTAAAAAATAAGACAACAGTAAAGTTAAGCCAATTTTTTTCCATATTGTGAAAGATAATGTTACGCCGCGTAAAATGATACCCAACATGTTATGCTTCAAAATTGTGTCTGTTTGCAGAATGGCGACAATCTTTGCAACATAAAAATCTCCATTGGCGACGTTTAAAAAATTCTACAGGTTAGCAGTTTTGAGTTAGAGGAGATCTAGTGCTAGAATTGTTGCTCTCGCTCTAACGATCGCAGCGATACCTCACGTGTGGTTTGCACACCGTTTTCATATGTGGGTGGGACTTACGTATGCGTTTCTGCGTGCGAGCTCGCAAGGACCGTGCTCTTTAAATTTTTTTTTTTAATTATTTATTTTACTTTTTAATTTTTACTTTTGCACCGCAATTTTTAAAAAAAAAAAATGATTATTCCTATTACAAGAAATGTAAACATTCCTTGTAATAGAAAAAAGCATGCCAGGACCTCCCAAATATGAGATCTGGGGTCAAAAAAACCTCAGATCTCATATTTACACTTAAATGCAAAAAAAAATTTTTTTTTTTTAAAAAAGGACATCTCAACAAAAAAAAAAAAAAAGTCCCCTTTAAGAGCATCGGGTGGAAGTGACTTGTGACGTCACTTCCGCCCAGCCATGTTATGGAGCCGAGTAAGCGGCTTCAGCCGCTCTCACTCGCCTCATAGATACTGGGGGGGGGGCGGACGCGATCATCTCCGCCGCTGCCGGCAGGGCCAGTAAGTAGCGGAGATGACCGGAAAGCAGCGGGGGGGGCACCTCTCCCGCCACTGATAAAAGTGATCTCACGGCAAATCCGCCGCTAAGACCACTTTTATCCTGTGTAGAATCGCCTGCAGAAAAAAGAGATACCGGGGTTATGGTAGCTATCTGCTACCATAACAACGGTATTCCACTTCAAACTGCTGCCGTATTATGACGGCGGGTGGTCTGGAAGTGGTTAAACCCCAAAATATATATACTCCTGCTGAGTATGGCGATACCACATGTGTAAGACTTTTACACAGCCTGGCCACATACAGAGGACCAACATGTAGGGAGTACCATCAGGTGTTCTAGGGACGTAAATTACACATCTAATTTCCTGACTGAAGGAAGGTTTTGAAGGTCCTGGAGCATAAAGACAATGGAAACGCCCAAAAAAGTACCCCATTTTGGAAAATAAACACCCCAACGTATAATCTATGAGGCATAATGAGTCTTTTGAACATGTCATTTTTTCCACGAGTTTTTGGAAAATGTGGAAAGAAAATGAAAACATTTTTTTTTTTACACAAAGTTGTCCATTTATACAATATTTCTAATGCATAACATGAGCATAGCAAAAATTACACCTCAAAATACATTCCGCTACTCCTGCAGAGTATGGCGACAGCACGTGTGACACTTTTTCACAGTCTGGCCACATACAGAGGTTCAACATGCAGGGAACACAGTCAGGTGTTCTAGCGGCATAAATTCCAAAGCTAATTTGACTACCTATTACACTAGTGTGAGGCACTGTAAGTGTCACTGATGGGCACTGTAGTGTCACTGATGGGCACTGTAGTGTCACTGATGGGCACTGTAGTGGTATGAATGTGGCATGGATGAGAACTGATGTGGCACGGATGAGCATGAATGAGGCATAAATGAGCATGTATGGGGATGGCTCAGCGCGGATGGGGCTGGCTCAGCGCGGATGGGGCTGGCTCAGCGCGGATGGGGCTGGCTCAGCGCGGATGGGGCTGGCTCAGCATGGGGATGACTGATGGATGGCTGAACGGTTGGGGATGACGGATGTATGGCTGAACGGTTGGGGATGACGGATGGGTGGCTGAACGGATAGGGATGATGGATGGATGACTGACTGAGCATGGCTGGATAGGTGAGCATGTTTGAGGATAGATGTCTGAACATGGATGGATGGATGGGGGGTGCAGACTGTCAAATAGCAGCACCGTGGGCACTTCAGATCCTCTGCCCACAGCGCTCTGCCCTCAAGAAGAAGAGGGAACCACTCATTACGCCCAGAACAGGAAAGACTCAGAGGTGTCGTCTTTAACTTGGATGAGTCAATGTAGCAGTGCCTTGTAATCCTCATAGTAAACAAATTTGTGCCAGTGGAACCATTTTTTTGAGGAATTTTTCTCAAAGGCCTCTTTTCGTGGCCACCAGCTCCTCCAGCTCATTAATTGCCTTCACTTTTTTCAACAATGCAGCTATATATAGTGCCGGTTTCAAAAAAAGGGGAATACAGCCCTTCGCCGCAGTTATTGTCCCTGACATTCTTTGACAGCTCTTTGGTCTTGCCCATGATCATTATTTTTGAATAGAAGATTCTGTGGACAGATGTCTTTTATACACATAATGAGTGGTCGTTAGGAGCATATTAACCACTTGCTTACTGGTCCCTTCCTGCCCAGGCCAATTTTCAGCTTTCAGCTCTGTCACTCTTTGAATGACAATTGCTCGGTCATGCAACACTGTACCAAATTGAATTATAATTTTCCCCCCCCACAAATAGAGCTTTCTTTTGGTGGTGTTTAATCACCACTGGGTTTTTTTTATTTTTTGCTAAAAAGCAACAAACAAAAAAAAAGACAAAAAAAAAAAAAAAAAGTTTGTTATAAAAATTTGAAAACGGGGAATTTTTCTCCTTCATTGATGTGCGCTGATGAGGCTGCACTAATGGGCACTGAAAAACTCCACTGATGGGCACTGATGAGGGGGCACTAATGGGCACTGATAAGGTGGCACGGATCAGCACTGATGGCATTGATTGGTGGCACTTGTGGGCAAAGGTAGGTCACACTGTGGATACAGGTAGGTGGCATTGGTGAGTACAGATAGGTGGCACTGGTGGGCACAGGTGAGCAGCCGTGGCTCTCTGTGTGAGGGACCAATGTCCCTCTGACAGGGGCTGGTGATCGGCTTTTTTTTTCCCCCGCAAAAAAAAATACAGATCGCCGATCTTCTGTTTACATCACGCGATCATCTGTCATTGGCTAACAGCTGATCACGTGGTAAGGGGCCGTGCTGACAGCGCACGCTTGGGAAGACGTCCATGGACGCCCCCCCAGCAATTAAGGCCTGTGCTGTAGCCGTCTTTCGGGGTTAAATTGACAGGACTAATCTGTGTACCACATGAGCACATACTGTAGCCAGGTCTGTGGGAGCCAAAATTATTGTTGGTTGGTAGGGGATCAAATACTTTTACTCACAGAACTGCAACTCAATTTATAACATTTGTATTGTGTTTTTTCTGGATTTATGGTTGATATTCTATTATTTAACCACTAAACGTCCGATCTATAGCCGAAAGACGGCTACAGCATGGACCTGAATTGCTGGGGAGACGTCCATGGACGTCTGCCCCTTTGCGTGCTATCACATCCGCCGCGGGCGCGAGATCACGCCCGCCGCGTGAGCGTGCCCGCGGGGTGGGCGGACTATGTCTGCCGGCGAACCGCAAACGCCTAGTAGAGAGGCAGAATGGGGAAATGCCAATGTAAACATGGCGGTTCCCCGTTCTGTCAGGGGGCATAACAGATCTACTGATCCCAGTGATTGGAATCAACGAGATCTGTTATGTCCCTGCTAGCCCAGCCCCCACACAGTTAGAACGCAATGAGGGAACACATTTAACCCCTTCATCGCCCCCTAGTGTTAACCCCTTTCCCTGTCAGTGACATTTATACAGTAATCTGTGGCTATTTTTAGCTCTGATCGCTGTATAAATTGTCATTGGTCCCAAAAGTGTCAAAAATGTCCGATCTGTCCGCCGCAACATCGCAGTCTCAATAAAAATCGCAAATCGGCGCCATTACCAGTAACAAAAAAAAAATAATAAAAACGCCATAAATCAATTCCCATAGTTTGTAGACGCTATAACTTTTGCTCAGCCCAATCAATATACGCCGATTGGGTTTTTTTTTACCAAAAATATATAGAATATATATTGGCCTAAACTGATGAATACATTTTTTTTTTATATTTTTTTGGGATACGTATTATAGCAAAAAGTAATTAAAAAAATGCTCTTTTTTTGTTTATAGTGCGAAAAATAAAAAACGCAGAGGTGATCAAATACCACCAAAAGAAAGCTCTATTTGTGGGAAAAAAAGGACATCAATTTTGTTTGTGTATAACATCGCACGACCGCGCAATTGTCAGTTAAAGCGACTCAGTGCCGTATCACAAAAAGTGCTCTGGTCTGGAAGGGGGTAAATCCTTGCGGGGCTGAAGTGGTTAAAATACACCTATGATAATTATAGATACTCCATTTCTTTGTAAATGGGCAAACTCACAAAATCTGCATGGGATCGAATATTTTCCACACTGTATATACAGTTAGGTGTAGGTATCTTTGCAGTGTTGTTAATTATAAACATAAGCTCCAAAGATGAAATAAAATAACTTTATATTTTCATAATCACTATTGCTCAAAATATATATATATATTTTATTAATATAGATGAAATAACAAGAAGCACTGTACAAAACAAAAATGGCATGAAAAAAATCCCAGGATTAAAAACATATGAGAAATGTAAGCATAAAGACAGTCAAAAGTATGATTAAATCAATCACCTGGGATTTGAACAGGGAACCCTCTGAGTGTTGACATTGTCACACAATGGCTCGACTCCATGATATATACCAGTTCGAACATAGATCTAAAGCAAATGAAGATAAGGTTTATAAACTTTTTAATAAATTAAAATGCAGGAAACAAGCAACTACATTATATGGGAGTGTACCTTGTCAATATCTCTGATATTCACATTGACATATGTCGCACAGAGAATTTTTATTCGGAGATTGCTGTTGATGGCCCACAGTGATTTAGCAGAGGCTTCTCCGTTCATGTATGGTGTTGCCGTTGAAATTCTTCTTGAGTAAGAGGGCATTGTAAAGGTGTCCACTGGAATCTGGTTGTATAAGCTGTCTTTTGCCATTAACCTAAAATTGGGCATCCGGCCAAGCATTATACAGCTCCTTATATACTAAAATATATTAATGACATTAACAAATGTGTTCATAGTCAACACATATAATTATGCAACACATATAATTATGTTATCCTTAAGTT
>BLSH010535095.1:396824-434061 GCA_018402905.1 Glandirana rugosa
GTACCGAGTAAGGTGGTTCCGCTAATCATGAAGGACACGGAAGTCTGTGATTCGAAGCCACAGAGTCCACACGTTCCGCCGATGTACCCGGAGCCACGTGTGAAAACAATTTAAAATGTTTCAACTACAAAGACGTAGGCGCCTACGACGTAAACCGGCGTTTCAAAACGTCCGCCGCCACATCCGCCCCGACCGCGGAGGACTCTCCAAAAGACAACCCATGTCAACAACAAATGGGTGGGGAGAACTTACTGTGACGAAACCCTGTAGGGGTGAACAGTTCATACCTCCGACGCAGACAGTTACTTGCATTCTCTTTTATCCTAAAAAATTGCGGCCAAATGCAGCATCCGCGGATGCAGAAACATCAACTTTGTAAAATTTAACAAAAGTGTGCACCGAGGCCCATGTAGCCGCCTTGCACACCTGAGACACCGAAGCTTAGTGTCTGAAGGCACAGGAAGTACTAATCGCCTTGGTGGAATGAGCCATGACAGGAAAAGGGGGTTCTTGGCCCCGAACCGTATACGCATGGGTCACCGTCTGTCTGATCCAACGGGAAACAGTAGCCGACGAGGCCGCCAAACCCTTTCGCGTCCCTTCCGTCAGCACAAACAAAGCATCAGACTTCCAAAAAGAAGCTGTAGCCGGCAAATACACTCGCAAAGCCCTCACGACATCCAAAGAATGTAAGGCAATCTCTTTGGGGTGTGACGGGTGTGGACACAATGAAGGAAGAACAATGTCCTCATTAATGTGAAAAGAGGAAAAGACCTTCGGTAGGAACGAAGGAGTAGGACGCAGCACCACCTTATCCTTATGAAGGACCAAGTAGGGAGACCTACAAGACAAAGCCGCCAACTCAGACACCTGCCTATCGGATGTAATGGCCACCAAAAAAGCCACCTTTTGTGACAGCAATTGTAAGAGAATATCCCTGATCTTCTCATATGGCGGTTTCTGCAGTACAGATAGTACTAAATTTAAATCCAAAGTTGCCAAGGGCGATCGTACCTGAGGAGCCACATGACGTACACCCTGTACGAATGTACGGATCAAAGAATGTGTCCCTAACGGGCGTTGAAAAAAGATCGCCAGAGCCGAAATCTGACCTTTGAGCGTACTCAAAGCCAATTTGTTATCCAGGCCTTGCTGCAAGAAAGCCAGCACCCGAGATACAGCGAAAGAGCGTGGGTTCCAACCCCCCGCCTCACACCAGGCAATATAAACCTTCCAGGTGCGATGATATATCTTGCGCGAAGTACACTTACGCGCCTTAAGCATGGTAGGGATTACGGAGTCAGAGACGCCCCTATCCCTCAGCACCTGGTACTCAATAGCCAAGCCGTCAAAGCCAGCGAGGGTAAAGCAGGGTGCAGGATGGGTCCCTGTGACAGCAGATCTTCACGAAGCGGGAGCCGCCAGGGGACCTCTGTTACCATCCTCACCACGTCGGCGTACCAAGGGCGCCGAGGCCAATCCGGAGCCAGCAGGATTGTCGGGATCCCCTCCACTTCTATACTGTGCAGAAGCCGTGGTAGAAGCTTGAGGGGAGGGAAGGCGTAAAGAAGCCGGTACCGAAACCAAGGCGCTACTAGTGCGTCCGTGGCGGCCAATGGATCCCTTGTCCTGCACATGAAGGTCTGCACTTTGTGATTGAACCTGGACGCCATTAGGTCCACGTCTGGCATGCCCCACCTTTGGCAAATCTGGTGGAACACTTCTGGATGCAGAGACCAATCCCCCTGATCCAGCGTCTGGCGAATGAGAAAGTCCGCCCGCCAGTTTTCCATGCCCGGAATGTAGATGACGGAGATTGCCGCCACGTGAAGTTCCGCCCACCTCAGAATGTGGGCCACTTCCACAGCTGCTGCCGAGCTCCTTGTTCCGCCCTGATGGTTCACATGTGCCACAGCTGTGGCGTTGTCCGACTGAACCCGAACCGGGAGGTTGCGCAGCCTCGTCGACCAGTGGGAGAGACAGAGTCTGATCGCCCTCAGCTCCAACACATTTATCGGAAGGCGCGATTCCTGCGCCGACCAACGGCCCTGAGCGGATAACTGCCCCAGGACTCCTCCCCAGCTCGATAGGCTGGCGTCCGTCGTGACTATCGACCAATTCAGGGGAAGAAACTACTTTCCCAAGGTCAATTCCGGGGCCCGAAGCCACCAGGTCAACTGCCCCCTGGTCTGATGGTCCAATTTGATAAGCTGATCCAGGGACAATGGAGACTTGTCCCATTGTAACAGGATCGCTCGCTGTGGGAGCCGAGTGTGACTCTGGGCGTATGGTATCACCTCGAAGGCCGAGACCATGAGCCCCAACACCCGCATACAGAACCGTAAGGAGGACCACCGACGTGACAGCAGGGTTTGCACAGCTGCTTGTAGTGTCAGCAACTTGGCCGGAGGTAGGAACACCTTTGCCTGCTCCGTGTCCAATACTAGGCCCAGATATTCCAGTTGACAAGACGGGGTCAATGTCGACTTTTGCAGGTTGATCAACCAGCCGAAGTATCTCATCGAGGTCATGGTGATAGCAACATTGTCCTCCAGAGCCGAAGCTGACTCCGCTCGCAGGAGCAGATCATAAAGGTATGCCACCACAGCAATGCCTCTCTGTCTCAGAAGAGCCAACACCGGAACCAACATCTTGGTGAAGACCCGAGGAGCAGAGGCCAGACCGAACGGGAGTGCCACAAATTGGTAGTGTAGGTCTCCTACCGCAAAACACAGGAAGCGCTGATGCCGGAGACAAATGGGAACAAGAAGATAAGCATCCCTGATGTCCAGAGACGCCATGAAGTCCACTTGGTGAAGGGTGGCCACGACCGAGCGGACTGATTCCATCCTGAATTTTCGCACTCTCACAAAGTGGTTGAGCGCTTTTAGGTCCAGAACTGGCCTGGCCCCACCTTTCTTGGGCACCACAAAGAGATTCAAATAGAAGCCGTGAAACCTTTCCAACGGAGGGACAGGCACAATCACCCCTTGTTCAGACAGCATCTGAACAGCCCCTAGTAGAGCTTCCCGACGCCCCGGAGGGAGCCTCAAGTTTGATGGGAAGAACCTGTCTGGGGGTAGAGTACTGAACTCTATCCTGTACCCAAAGGACACCACTTCCTGTACCCATCAGTCGGAGATGCGGGCGGTCCACCGGTCTGTGAACCCCAGAAGCCAGCCCCCCACCCGAGAGCCGGGCGGGGCAACCCATCATGCGGAGGAGGACTTTTCCCCCGTATTTTCGGGCTTGCGCTGCCAGGACCGCTTACCGGACCCCGAGGCAGACTTGCCGGGCCTTGAGCCCTCGCCCGCTGAACCGGGCGCATGAAAAAACGCTTCTGGCCCGAGGATTAAGACCCCTGCTTACGCCGGTAATCCCGCCACTTGGGTTCTGGAAGACAGGTATTCTTCCCCCCCGGTGAAATCCTTAATGATTTCATCCAACTGCGCCCCAAAAAGACGACCACCCTGAAAAGGGAGGTCCGTGAGGCCCTTTTTGGACGCGTGGTCACCTGACCAACACCGCAACCACAGCAACCGTCTGATAATGACTGCAAAAACAGACATCATTTGACAGCATGGGAAGCAGGTCCAAAGCTGCGTCACACAGATAACGGAGACCCCACACCAGGTGGTCTGCCCGCTGCAATGCCTCAGGGGAGCACCTGCAGTCCAAATCATTGTGCAACTCCGTCGCACATTCTGTGAGCAACTACGCCACCATGGCCGACGCCAGAGCCGGCCTCATGGCCGCCACCAAGAACAATGCCTTGGACACCGCCTCCGTCCGTCTATCGGCCGGATCCTTAAAGGATGGGGACCCTTCCAAAGGGATGGTTGTCGCCTTATTCAGGCGAGCCACCAGAGGGTCCACTGCGGGGGATGCCCACTTCTGCAAAAGGCTGTCCTCAAAAGGATAGCGCATAGAGAAACGTTTGGGCAGTGAAAAGGAATTCTGCGGACACTGCCGTTCCTTATATACAAACTGGTGAAAAAAATTGGACATAAGGAAACACCTTAGGGGCCCACGTCGGCTTAAAGGACCCACACATGTAGGCAGTCTCTTGCGACTCAGCAGCCTGGTCCAGCCGCAACGACTCACGGATGTCGGTGATCACGGAGCCACAGGGGTCCCTGTGACCACAGAGCCCCCTTCCGGTTCAGATTCTTCCCCTGAAGAGGGGGGGTGGACGCTTTTTTGTCACACCCTTGGCACGGCTCGGTACCCCCCAGGCGAAAAACTCTCTCAAAATGGATGTTAACTGATCCAGGGGAACCAGAGTTCCCAGCGCAGCTTGCGCTTCTGCGGACCCCTCCGGAGAAGAACCCGCAGGTTCAGCCGCCATTGTACCACTGGAACACTTAGAAGGCATACAGGCCATGACACCCCCACAATGTGGCCCCACCAAGTGACCGGGTAATTCCCAGGAGGACTCTGCACCGCCGCCACCGACACCCCAGGGAAAGGTCAGCTAGCTATACTTGCTGTTCTTTATGCCCTTCTTAGCCACTGTAGGTGTGCTGTCCGCCCCTGCCGTCCTGTGACTGCCACTGTGCTCGCACCACTGACCAGGAAGAGAAAACGGCGCAGACACACGTTTTCTATCAGTAAGGCACACCAAAAATGGCCGCCGAGCGGTCACAAGAGGCCAAAACATTTGCTAAATTGGCCGCGACTACGGCAAAATGGCCGCCGAGCAGTCCCAAGAGGCCCAACACCACCATTAGAATGGCCGAGGATAAGGCTAAATGGCGGTGATACACCGCAAAATGGCAGTGAAACTAGCGCGGGGGGGGGGGCGACACTACAGGAAAAATTAACCTGGACCCAAGTACCCTCCACCGGAAATATGGCACCGCTAGACGCCCCCCCTCCGCACCCCAGAGGGGAGGGGGGGTGTCACTCACCAATCGCTACGGGCGTAGTGGGTAGCCACCCCGTAGCAGACCTTCCTGCCCTCAGGTGGGGAGGGATGCTGCAGACCAAACGCCCCTGGACGCGAGCGCAGCCCGGTCACTCAGACGCAAGTGGGGTTCACCCACCAGCCCCCCGCACGGAACGGGTACGATGCGGCGGACCCCGCTAAGCTAGGGGTGGCTCGCATCCATCGGCCGTGCTGGGGAAATTGCAGCATATGAGATATCCTCTATGCCCCAGCCAGCTGCTTGATAGCAGTTTTCATCAGAAAGCTTGAGAAAAGCAAAAAGCATAAAAAGGGGAACCGCAGATCCCATAAGGGAACCAGGTCTAACTCCTTGCACTAGGCATAAAAAAAACTGATATGCTCTGCAGAGCTGAGGGGTTATATGCTGAGTGAGGATGGCCCCCTGGGAGGGGTCGGCTTGCTTTCTTTCTGAACTTCGTTCTGCCTAGTCTACTCCTAGTAGGATGTGCATAAACCCCACTTGTCAAGTATGGAGGCCGCGTCTGTCAATGAACGTAAGAGAAATCACTCCCATTTTTATTTTAGTGAACCCAGTCATGCAGCAGTTGATTATTAACTTGGCTAAAAGGCATGGGCGCCCTGTAACTTACAGTTGCGATATCAGCTTTTAAAGTGGTTGTTAAGTCACTTATGTAAATTCCCTCTGTATTCTAACAATAAGTTCCCCTGTGCCTGTGTTCTAACATATATACAGTTGTACCCATAAGTTTACATACCCTGACAGAATTTATGATTTCTTGGCCATTTTTCAGAGAATATGAATGACAACACAAAAACATTTTTTTCACTCATGGTTCGTGTTTGGCTGAAGCCATTTATTATCAATCAACTGTGTTTACTCATTTTAAATCATAATGACAACAGAAACTACCCAAAAGACCCTGATCAAAAGTTTACATACCCTGGTGATTTTGGCCTGAAAACATGCACACCAGTTGACACAAAGGGGTGTGAATGGTTATTAAAAAGGTAACCACCCTCACCTGTGATAGGTTTGCTTGTAATTACTGTGTGTGTATAAAAGGTCAATGAGTTTCTGTACTCCTGACAGACCCTTGTGCTGCACTGACCTTTCTGGATTCTGAGTCATTTGTGAAAGCAAAAAGAATTGTCAAAGGATCTGCGGCAAAAGGTTGTTGAACTGTATAAAACAGGAAAGGGATATAAAAACATATCCAAGGAACTGAGAATGCCAATCAGCAGTGTTGAAACTTTAATCAATAAGTGAAAAATGAGGGGTTCTGTTGAAACCAAACCACGATCAGGTAGACCAACATTTCAGCCACAACTGGGCTATTTGTCAAGAGGAATAGGCAGCTCTACAATCTGAGAAGATAAAGAGCCTTATCCACAATTACCACAAGAGACTTCAAGCTGTCATTGATGTTAATTGGGATAATACATGGTATTAAGTTAAATTTTGGTCTCATCACTGCAAATGTCTTTGTGCCAGAAGGTTTGAGGCTTGTCTCTGTGCTGTTTGGCATATTGTAAGCAGGATACTTTGTGACATTTGCGTAGTAATGGCTTTCTTCTGGTGACTCGACAACGCAGCCCATCTTTCTTCAAGTGCCTCCTTATTGTGCATCTTGAGACAGCCACACCACATGTTTTCAGAGAGTCCTGTATTTCACCTGAAGTTATTTGTGTTTTTCTTTGCATTCCGAACAATTTTTCTGGTAGTTGTAGCTGAAATTTTAGTTGATCTACCTGACCGTGGTTTGGTTTCAACAGAGCCCCTCATTTTACACTTCTTGACTAGAGTGTGAACACCGCTGATTGTCATTCTCAATTCCTTGGATATCTTTTTATATCCCTTTCCTGTTTTATACAGTTCAACTACCTTTTCCCGCAGATCTTTTGACAATCCTTTTGCTTTCCCCATGAATCCAGAAATTTCAGCGCAGCACTGGATGAAAGATGCAAGGGTCTGTCAGGAGTACAGGAACTCATACACAGTAATTACAAGCAAACATTTCACAGGTGAGGATGGTTACCTTTAATAGCCATTCAAACCCCTTTGTGTCAATTTGTGTGCATGTTATCAGGCCAAAATCACCAGGGTATGTAAACTTTTGATCAGGGTCATTTGGGTAGTTTCTGTTGTCATTATGATTTAAAAAGAGTAAACACAGTTGATTGAGAATACATGGCTTCAGTCAAACACTAACCACGAGTTAAAGAAATGTTTTTGTGTTATTCATATTCTCCAAAAAAAGGCCAAGAAATCATACATTTTGCCAGGGTATGTAAACTTATGAGCACACCTGTAAACTTATCTGTATAGATAACACAGCTTCTTCCTACAGTCAGCTGTCCCTTTTTTCTTCTCCTCTCCTCAGCCAGAATTCCTGAGGATGGGGCTGAGCACTGTTGCTGACCTCAAATGGAGAGAGAGCCGTGTGTAGGAAAACGGATTATGATATAACACGGACACAGTGGAATTTCTTGCTCTAATACAGAGGGCATAGGAGCTACTAGAGTTAATTATGAGAGCACAGCAGAGAGGAGAAACTATGTACTGACAAGGAGAAGGGGGGGGGGGGGGGCAGAGCTGAAAGCAGGCATAGGAGAGCTGGGAGTGACACACACTGCACAGACCAGGGGCTCTCAGGATCAACTATATGATAAGGAGAGTCAACAATCGGGGAGGGGGGGGGGGGAGAGAGTCACGAGCTGGCATTATACAGATATTCTAGGGAAGGGATACAGAGGGATAATTTAAAAAGCAAAAGCAACATGCTGCTAATTGTACATTAAAGAGACAGGAGCAGCATTTTTTTTTAGGTTAACACTAACAGTTTTCTTAAAAGCTTACAAAATGAAAACCCAATATGGGCTCTAACCCTTTCCCGTTTTATTAAAGACTTAAGCATTATACAGATATTCTAGGGAAGGGATACAGAGGGATAATTTAAAAAGCAAAAGCAACATGCTGCTAATTGTACATTAAAGAGAGAGGAGCAGCATTTTTTTAGGTTAACACTAACAGTTTTCTTAAAAGCTTACAAAATGAAAACCCAATATGGGCTCTAACCCTTTCCCGTTTTATTAACGACTTAAGCCCCCAGAAGGTTTTACCCCTTCATAACCAGCCCATTTTTTGCGATACTGCACAACTTTAACTCACAATTGCGCGGTCATGCAACGCTTTACCCAAACAAAATGAACGTCCCTTTTTTCCCCACAGATAGAGCTTTGTTTTGGTGGCATTCAATAACCTCTGCGGTAATTTTTTTGCACTATAAACAAAAAAGACCAACGATTTTGAAAAAAAAAACAAAAAACAAAAAAACAATATTTTTTACTTTCTACTATAATACATATCCAATAAAAAAAATTGAAAAAAACAAAACAAAACAAATTTCTTCATCAATTTAGGCCAATATGTATTCTGCTAGATATTTGTGATTAAAAAAACAAAAAACACACAATAGGTGTATATTGATTGGTCTGCGCTAACGTTCTAGCGTCTACAAATGGGATATTTTTATGGAATTTTTATTTACTTTTTTATACTAGTAATAGCAGCAATTAGCGATTTTTAGCGGTGTACAAATCAGACACCTGACACTTTTGACACATTTTTTTGGGGACCAGTGACACTAATGCAGTGATCAGTGCTAAAAAATATGCACGGTTACTGTACCGACACTGCCAGGGAAGGGATTAACAACAGGGGAGGGTTAAGAGTGTTTCTAGATGGTGCTTACTGTGTGGGAATTGCTCTGACTGTGAGAATAAAGATCAACTATAAATCCTGTATAATAATCATAATGTGTTCCTGATCTCTATGTTCTTCGATGTCAGAATGGCGATCTGCCTTGTTTACATAAGCAGATTGCTGTTCTACCCCTTTGGGAAACGATTGCGGGTGGCAAGCAGACATTGCATCCGCTGGACCCGCTGATTGGACAGAGGGGGAGCCAATCAGCGCGCACCCCCAGAGGCTACTGTGCAAAGCGACATACAGGCACGTTGTTTCGCATCAACTGGGTCACCTTGCCGCAGTAAATGTGCAGAAGGCGGTCCGGATGTGGTTAAAGCAGAGCTTAAAGCGGAACAATACTCACATCAGCACCAGCGAGGCGGTGTCCCTGAGCTCCCCGCCCAGCCACTAACATTTTTAGGTGGCCGGCTTCTGGGTCTCAATCACCGGCTGCTGTTATTGGCCGGACGGGGGGTGAGGACGCTCTCGGTGCATTCTGCATTGCCAAATTTGTACAGTGAGCTGCGTGTGAGCTGCTCACTGTACAAGGGCTGATAGGCAGGTAAGTAGCTTTAATGCAGAAGAGGTAAAGCGTGTCTTTTGCATTAAAAATCTTGCCTGCCCGTCAATTTCCATTTCCCAGCATGAAGTTCCACTTTAAGCTCATACTTTTTTTGTTTTGGATAGAATGAAGAGGGATTAGAATACCTGTCGCAGTTAAGGGGTTTCTCCCTCTATCTATCCTGGTGCCCTTCACCACCAGGAGCAAAAGTTAAAGTAAACACTACATTTTTTGTGTTGCCACTAGTACGGGAATAAAAGGGAATTCTTCAGTTGTGGACAATAGTTGTGGTGACAACCCAGGATTTCCCCAACTTGAAGGGATTTCCTCACATTTCCTGTCATGGTTATGGGAGAGGAAATGAAGGGAAGTGTCCACTATGGGACACACAAAATGACAGTGGTTAACCCTTTTTTACTTTATCCAAAACAAATGTTGGCTTTAGTTTCACTTAAAAGAAAAGTACAATTTTTTGGCTGAATTTAGACTTTAAGTGATCATAATGGCACATCTGTTTTAAGCTGGCCATGTGTGCAGGGATAGGTTAATTTGAATTAACTTCTGATCGCCTGACATCCACACATATTTAGTGCATACTTGTTGATCTTAGACTGTTGCTCATAAGGCAGGAATGCGCAGACATTTTTTTGCTGCTCATTTCTGCTGTATTCACAGAGATGAATGGCAAATTGTATACCTGTCTTCTATGGCCATCTACAGCAACCACATGGCTCACATGACATGCATAGTAAGACTGCTACAAAACTGCACATTACCTCAAAACCATGCAACAATCTCTCGACATGCAAGCCCTAGTCAAGGAAAAAAGGCATTGGTACATTATACATTTTACAAGGTCTTCCTCACCTTATACTGACTTAGTGGATATTTTTCAAGCAAGTATTCGTCACAGCCACAGACTTTTAGTATATACTTCCCCTGGTATTCAAGGACACAGAGCTTCAGCTGCTCAGAGGACAGTAGCATACTTCTTGTCTTTTTCCTTATTGCTTCTGCTATTACATGTTCTGGTACACAGTCATGGTTTATCTTCAGAGAGTATTTTTGTTTCTCATTGTTGGGAGACACAATGACCCAAATCACCACAATTATTTGTCCTATGGAAAAGAAGGCCCGATAGGAATTATTCCAATTATAGACAAAGTTAGTGACCCTTAAACCTTATACTGCCATAACAGGACAAAGAGGAAAAAGTCCAGCAACAATTTCTGTGTGTACACATTCTCATATGCACACTGAATATACACTAATACCACATTGGATTATGCAGGAAGTTGGCATTGTTCCAAATTTACCTTTGTCTAGTTTGCTTTCTATGTGCTTGGGAAGCTCTGAGGAGGATTCAACATTAGGTGGGTAAACGTAAAGTGCTCTGCTAATAGGGCCATTTGCATCACGAAGTTCAACTGCATCTTTACAAACATTGAGGATATTTTTCCTAAAGTCCTGTACCTCTGGATCCTTCACCATGTCAAATTCACACACTGGCATTCCTATGGCAAAACCTTAAAAAAAGGTGGGAAGAAATATTTATTGCAGACAAAAATTATGTAAACAAGTCAGTCAGTCACAGTTAAAATTCGCAGTCAATTGCATTTCTTGACGAAGATGGATATCGTTTCAGCGCTCGCAGAGCTATATGACAATAATAATTGTGAAAATCCAAATCTATATCATTGAAAGTGCAAAAAAAGTTCATTTGCACATGAACTTTTCTATTAACTTTTTTTGCACTTTCAATGATATAGATTTGGATTTTCACAATTAGTCTACCCCTGTGAGTGCTGCAACTATATCCATCTTCATTTACATTCAGGTGATTTTCACTGTGTACAGCAGCTGCGGTGTTATATATATTGTTTGTACTCTATTCTCCTAAGCACAATGTTAATATTTTTATTCATTCACAATTAAATTTCTTGCTACACATTTTCTCTACATATATGCAGTTACCCATAAGTTGATTTTCAATTCCGTTCCTGTAAAGCTGGAAGATTTTGGTTGACCCCACCCGCCATTAGTATTCCAGCACCTTCAGTTCCATTCTCAAAATAGACAAAATAGTGCAAACGCAGTAATAAAGGGTTCAATGCTATTATGTGGACTACACTGAAATAAACTTCACAAAGCGAACATCCATAAAATAGCTGAAAGATATGATAAAATTCAGTTATGATTATCAGCCATTTCAAAAGACTGACATAGTCATCCATTTCACAACTTTTTTTTTTTTGTAGCCTACATAAAAATGAAAAAAGCCTTTATAAAGGCTCTAACACTAAGGCTGCCTGAGCCCATTTAGCATAATGCCTGGCGTATTATCTCTGGCTAAGCAGCACAGGTGCAGCATACAGTGTGTCATTAATAAGGATAGGCTTGGGCTTGTTCGAAACCGAACGTACCTGAGCCCGCCAGGAATTGAACCCTGCGCTGTGCTAATCACAGGCAGTGAGACATTTCCCCCGATGCGTGGCTGCAGCAATAGGGGAATGTCTCATTGCCTGTGATTAGCGCAGCGCAGGGTTCACTTCCTGGCGGGCTCGGGCACGTTCCGAACATGCCCAAGCTAATGCTTCGTGATTAACATGAATGACCGTGCATTGCACTACTCATGTATATGGCAGTGCTATTGTAAACACAAGTAACGTATAGGAGCGTTTACAGCGGAGCACAGACATTCATGTTAACCACTTCTGGACCACCTGCCATCGTTAGAAGTCGGTACTTTGACATTAAATACCAGGGTTATGGCAGGATGCCGAGTGAGGGAAAGATGGCCCCCACTCGGCTCCATAACATTGGATGACGGAAGCGACATCAAACGTCA
Source organism: Glandirana rugosa (assembly GCA_018402905.1). Lineage (NCBI taxonomy): Eukaryota > Metazoa > Chordata > Amphibia > Anura > Ranidae > Glandirana > Glandirana rugosa. The sequence goes on from BLSH010535095.1 coordinate 408,892, forward strand.
CTTTGGCCCAGTGGTCTTAAAAGGGGAATTTTTTTTTTTTTTTTTCAAAAGACATTTTATTTTTTTGCATCTAAGTGTAAATGTGAGATATGAGGTCTTTTTGACCCCAAATCTCATTTAAAAGAAGTCCAGTCTTGCTTTTTTTTTAAATTACAAGGGAAGTTTTCATTCCTCGTAATAGGAATAAAAGTGATCCAATTTTTCTTTTTTTTTAAAGGAACAATGTAAAAATAAAAAATAAGTAAAATAAAAAAAATTTTAGCACCCCATCCCTCCGTGCCCGAGTGCAGAAGCGAACGCATACGCAATTCGCGCCTGTATATGTAAACGGAGTTCACACCACACGCCAGAAATCGCCCCGACTGTTAGAGCCAGAGCAGTAATTCAAGTAAAAGACCACCTCTGTAATTCAAAACTGGTAACCTGTAGAAAATTTTAAACGTTGCCTATGGAAATTTTTAGGTTTCAAAGATTGTCGCCATTCCACGAACGGGTGCAATTTTGAGGCATGACATGTTGGCATCAATTTACTCAGCATAACATTATCTTTCACATAATAAAAAAAAAATTGGCCTAGCATTACTGTTTTCTTTTTTAACCACTTGCTGACCGCCAACCACAGGTTGCTGGCGACAAGGTGGCTCGATATCGCAAACCGCCGTCATATGACGGTGGCTGTAAGATCGTGCACTGTGAGTGCGCGCGCCGCCGCCGGAGGCGCGCCAGCGCGCTCACTGCATTCGGGGGGGGGCAGGGAGCGGGTAGGGTGGACTCGATCTCCGTCGGCTACCCGCGATGCCCCCCCCGCAGTTTAAGAATGGAGGTCCGTGTAAGTAAACACGGATCTCCGTTCTGTGAGAGGGGAAAGGGCTGTGATCACAGCCTTCCTCTATATGGAAGCCGTGATTACGCCCCTTCCCCTGCCAGTCAAACACCAACACAGTTAGAACACGCCCAGGGAACACAGTTAACCCTTAGAGCGCCCCCCCAGGTTAACCCCTGCACTGCCAATGGCATTTACACAGTAATCGGTGCATTTTTATAGCACTGATCGCTGTATAAATGCCAATGGTCCCAAAAAAAGTGTCAAAATGGTCCGACAAGTCCACTGAAATATCGCAGTACCGCTAAAAATAGCAGATTGCCGCCATTACTAGTAAAAAATAAAAAAAATTAAAAACCCCAGAAATTCTCATCATCCGTAAACGCGGCCACTTTTGCGCAAACCAATCAAACGCCAACTGCAATTTTTTTTATCACAAATATGAGGAAGAATATAAATCGGTCAAAACTGTTTAAAAAAAACATTTTTTTATATTTTTTTTTGGATTTGTATTTTAGCAGAAAGTAAGAAATTTGGGGTTTTTTTGCAAAATTGTCGTTCTTCTTTTGTTTATAGCGGTGATCAGAAATGACGCAGCAGTGATGAAATACCACCAAAAGAAAGCTCTATTTGTGGGAAAAAAAAGGGCGCAAATTTCGTTTGGGTATAACGTCGCACGACCGCGCAATTGTCAGTTCCCTCAAAATAACTCCACCTTCTGTTTGAGGATGCCCCACAGATGCTCAATAGGGTTTAGGTCTGGAGACATGCTTGGCCCATCCATCACCTTTTCGCTCAGCTTCTTTAGCAAGGAAGTGGTCATCTTGGAGGTGCGTATGGGGTCGTTATGTTGGAATACTGCCCTTCGGCACAGTCTCCGAAGGGAGGGGATCATGCTCTGCTTTATTATATCACAGCACATGTTGGCATTCATGGTTCCCTCAATGAACTGTAGCTTCCCAGTGCCGGCAGCACTCGTGCAGCCCTAGACCAGGACACTCCCACCATCATGATCGATTGTAGGCAAGACACACTTGTCTTTGTACTCCTCACCTGGTTGCCAGCACGCACGCTAGACACCATCTGAACCAAATTAATTTATCTTGGTCTCATCAGACCACAGGACATGGTTCCAGTTACCCATGCCCTTTATCTACGTGTCTTCAGCAAACTGCTTGTGCATCATCTTTAGAAGAGGCTTCCTTTTGTGACAACAGCCATGCAGACCAATTTAATGCAGTGTGCAGCGTATGGTCTGAACACTAACAGGCTGACCCCCCACCATTTCAACCTCTGCAGCAATGCTGGCAGCACTCATACATCTATTTCCCAAAGACAACCTCTGGATAGAACGCTGAGCATGTGCACTCAACTTTTTTGGTCGACCATGGTGAGGCCTGTTCTGAGTGGAACCTGTCCTGTTAAACCGAGAGGGGGAGGAGCCAGGAGAACATGGAGCCGCCTACTGACCCTGATCAGTCAGCCGTGGCCAGGGAAACATCTTGCAGGCAGCGCGATCATGGGCTCCATTACTATGACAGGACCCTGGGCAGCTGCCGTCGGCATTACACCACCCTCCCACCACCAATAGTCCGCCCCCCCGTTGGTATGCCACAGTGCCAAGCTACAGTCAGCAAGCCGCCGGGCACTGTATTTGTGTGGGAGATGGCTGTGCGAGGCAGGACTCGGGAGACACAGCACTGGGCTTACCTCCTGCCTGAGGTGCACGTACACCCAGGGGTACGCGTACCACAGGCTGAGAAACCCGGGCCTAGGCCATCTTTATGTAGAGCAACAATTATTTTTTTCATCAAACACGCAACAAAAGAGAAACAATGTTCATTCAAGTGCTAGCAGCGCTTTTAGTAATGTTTTCTCATCAAAGTTCATCAGTGACACTTCAGCAGGTGTTTGAAATGTTTGTTTTTTTTTAATCACAGTTCAAGCGTGTGTCAAGTGAAGTATAAAACTTCCAGATAATCCAAACCACTTATTTCACCCCCTTCTCACCGCTTGTGCTCCTCCTTCTTATGCATATGCAAATAACTTGTATTTTATTTTGTACTCTACTACTGGGTTGGTCTCCGGGCCCCTGGTCATCGATTTCCTTTTGGATTTTCGGACCATTTGTGCCACAAAGGGTTAGACATGCAAAGTATACGGGGACACTTCATAGTGTCAAACTGTTTATAGTTATAAAAAAAACCCTTTGCCCCTTAAAATTGCGCTTACATCAATATTTCTTTAAAAACCGCATAACACATAAATCCTGACATCTGCTGTACAGTCACACTGCTTACTCTCACCGCTCTGTTGATTCCCTTTTCGCGGCGTTCCCGGGGTGAGCTGCAGTTTTGCTGACAGTTGGTAAGAGCGGTGTGGTCACTCACTTACGCGTTTCGTCATCATGTCTTTGTCAAAGGGTGTGGCCACACAGCATGGCTCTCTCTTTTAAGCTACTCCTTCATTAAGGTGTTAACCCTTGATGGTGTATTTGTCATCAACCACGCTGCATATTTGCACCGCTTGGGGGAGATTCAAGTCTGTATCTTTTATTATTTACCCTATTTTCAGTGGCTGTGTGTCTACACGCTAAGCATTCTTAGTGTTTTTTTATACTCATCAAGCATATGTTGCTCTACCATTTAAAGCCTTTCTAGGAAAGATATTACACCCTTTCCATTTGATTACTATCTCCTCCAATATTATACTTTTTTTAGTGTGTACTTCGAGGTACTTTTATCATTCTTCCTTAACTCGATAGTGCTCACTATATTCCACCATCTATTTTTCCCTCTAAAGGGAAGTATTAACCACTTGCCGTCTGCCCACCCTCAAATGACGGTGGGGCGGAACGGTTATTGTTCATATGACGTCGCCCCTTTAAGCCGGGATTGCGCGCGATCGGGTGCGCGCATCCCGGCTCTGTCGGTGGCGGCGTGTCCCCGGGACACACCGCATCACCGAGGGTGAACAGCCATTGGTTATGGCTGTTTACCATGTGATCAGCCGTGACTGTGTAAAAGTCTTACACATGTGGTATCGCCATACTTGGGGGGGAGTAGTAGAATGTATTTTGGGGTGTCATTTTTGCTATGTACATGCTATGTGTTGGAAATATCATACAAATGGATAACTTTGTGTAAAAAAAAATGTGTTTTCATTTTTTTCCCACATTTTCCAAAAACTACTGGAAAAACATGACATGTTCAAAAGACTCATTAAGCCTCAGATTATACGTTGGGGTGTTTTCTTTCCAAAATGGGGTCATTTTATGGGCAATTCCATTGTCCTGGTGCTCCAGGACCTTCAAAATTGTAATAGGGGGTTGAGAAATGAGATGTGCAATTTATGCTTGTAGAACATTTGAAGGTGCTAGTTCAATGTTGGGCCTCTGTATGTGGTCAAGCTATGTAAAAGTCTCACACATGTGGTATTGCCATACTCAGGAGGAATAGCAGAATGTATTTTGGGGTGTCATTTTTGCTATGTACATGCTATGTGTTGGAAATATCATATAAAATGGACAACTTTGTGTAAAAATAAAAAAAATGTAAAAAAAAAAAAAAAAAAAGGATTTTATTAAAAAAACTTACCGTAAAATCCTTTGACAGACGCAGCCCTTCATAGACAAGTGGGATTTATGCTCATCCTACTAGGAGTTGACTAGGCAAAAAAGCAAAAGGATAGGCTGGCCCCTCCAAGGGGGCCGTCCTCACTTCAGCATATAATCCCTCTGCTGTACATAGCATATCAGTTCGTAACAAGTCGTACAAACTCAACACATAGGGGTGGGTGCTGCGTTTGTCAGTGAACTCAGAGAAAAGGATTTTACGGTAAGTTTTAAGAAAATCCCTTTTTCTCTTACGTTCACTGACAGACGCAGCCCTTCATAGACAAGTGGGGATGTTCCAAAACTGTGTCAGTCAAGAGGGGTGGGCAAGCAACAACTGTACCAAACAGAATCCTCTTAGGAGGCGCCAGCCGCGCCTACACTGCCACCTGCAAAACTTTGCGGCCAAAGCAGCATCCGCAGATGCTGAAACATCAACTTAATAAAACTTAGTAACCGTGTGCACCGAGGCCCAAAAAGCCGCCTCGCACACCTGTGACACAAAAAACTGGTGTCTGAAAGACCAGGAAGTGTTAAATGCCCTGGTGGAATGAGCCGTGATAGGAAAAAAGGCATACTTTGCCCCGAACAGTAGTCGCATGAGTCACGGACTGTCTGATCCAACGGAAAACAGTAGCTGACGAGGCCACCAAGCCCTTGTGCGGACCTTCCGTCAGCACAAACCGCAGCAGACTTCCGAAAGGAAGCTGTAGCCGCCCAATACACCCGCAAAGCCCACACGACATCCATGAATGTAACTCAAATTCCTTAGGATGCGATGGATGCGGACATAATGAAGGAAGAACAATATCTTCATTAACGTGAAAGGAAGTGACCACCTTCGGTAGAAAAGAAGGATAAGGGCGCAAGACCGCCTTGTCCTTGTGAAGGACTAGGTAAGTAGACTTGCAGGGTAACACTGCCAACTCAGACACCCGCCTAGTGGATGTAATGGCCACCAAGAAAGCCACTTTCTGCGACAGCAATTGTAAGGGATAACCCTGATCTTCTCATAAGGCGGTTTCTGCAACACAGAAAAACCAAATTCAAATCCTACGGTGCCAAGGCGACCGTACCAGAGGAGCCACATGGTGCACACCCTGTACAATGTACGGATAAACGAATGTGACGCCAAAGGCCGCTAAAAGAGAATCGCCAGAGCCGAAATCTGACCTTTTACGAGCACTCAGTGCCAACTTTTTATCCAGGCCCCGCTGCAAAAAAGCCAGCACCCTGGGCATCATGTAAGAGCGAGGGTTCCAACCCTCCACCTCACACCAGGCGGATATAGACCTTCCATGTCCGATATAAAACTTGCGTGAATTACCTTGCGCGCCTTAAGCACGGTAGGGATCACAGAGTCAGAGACACCCCTATCCCTCAACACCTGAGACTCAATAGCTAAGCAGTCAAGAAACAGCGAGGGTAAAGCAGGGTGCAGGATGGGTCCCTGTGACAGCAGGTCTTCGCGCAGTGGAAGATGCCAGGGAATCTCTGATACCATCCGCACCACCTCGGCGTACCAAGGACGCCAAGGCCACGCTGGAGCTACCAGGATTGTTGGAATCCCTTCCTCTGCTATTCTGCGCAGTCACCGCGGAAGAAGCTTGATCGGAGGAAAGGCGTACAGGAGCCGGTACCGACTCCATTTTGCTACTAATGTGTCCTTGGCAACTGCCAACGGGTCTCTGGTTCTGCATACAAAGGTCTGCACCTTGTGGTTGAACCTGGACGCCATTAAGTCAACGCCTTGCGTGTCCCACTTGTGGCAAGTCTGGCAGAACACCTCTGGATGTAGGGACCATTCCCCCTGATCCAGTGTCTGGCGACTGCAAAAGTCCGCCTGCCCGTCTTCTACGCCCAGAATGTGAAAGGTGGAGATTGCCGGCACGTGAATTTCTGCCCATCTCAGAATGAGAGCCGTTTCCGCAGCTGCTGCTGAGCTCCTTGTTCCACCCTGATGGTTCACATATGCCACTGCTATGGCATTGTCCAACTGAAACCGAATCGGGAGGCCGCGCAGCCTTGCCGACCAGTGGAAGAGACAGAGCTTGATCGCCCTCAGCTCCAACACACTCATCGGAAGGTGAGATTCCCGCGCCGACCAACGTCCCTGAGCAGACAACTGCCCCAGGACCTCTCCCCAGCCCGAAAGGCTGGTGTCCGTTGTTACCATTGACCAGTTCAGGGGGAGAAAAGACTTCCCCAGCTTTTGGGCCAAAGCCCGAATCCACCATGTCAAACGCTCCTCTGGTCTGGTGATCCAACCTGATCAGCCTGTCCAGGGACAACGGTGATTTGTCCCATCGTGACAGGAGCGCTCTCTGTAGAAGCCGAGTGTGACTCTGGGCGTAAGGTATTGCCCTGAAGGCTGAAAACCATGAGCCCCAACACCCGCAAACAGCACCATAAGGAGGACCCCTGGCACGACAGCAGGGTTCGCAATGCCGCTTGTAATGTCAGCAACTTGGCCGGAGGTAGGAACACCTTTGCCTGTTCCGTGTCCATAAGTAGACCCAGATATCCCAGACGACAGGACGGGATCAATGTCGACTTCTGCAGATAGATCAGCCAGCCAAAGTAGTTTAGCGAGGCCATGGCGATAGCCACGCTCTCCTCCAGAGCCGAAGCAGACTCCGCTCTCAGGAGTAACCGTTGAGGTATGCTACAACAGCAATGCCTCTCTGCCTCAATAGCGCCATCACCGGAACCACCTGCTTGGTGAACACCCGAGAAGCCGAGGCCAGACCGAAGGGAAGTGCCACAAATTGGCAATGTAGGTCTCCCACCACAAAAACGCAAGAAGCGCTGGGGTCGGAGACAAATGGAAACATGGAGGTACTCGTCCCTGGTATCCAGAGACGCCATGAATGCCCCTTGGTGCAGGGCGGCCAGGACCGGACAGATTCCATTCTGAATTTTTGCGCTTTCACAAAGTGGCTTAGCGCTCTTAAGTCCAGAACTGGCCTGACTCAACCCTTTGATTTGAATAGAAACCACGGTATCCTTCCAGCGGAGATACTGGCACAATTACCCCTTTTCGGAGAGCTTCTGAACAGCCTCCAGGAGAGCCTCCCAACGCCCCAAAGGGCGTCATAAGTTCAGTGGGAAGAACCTGTCTGGGGGTAGAGCGCTGAACTCTATCCTATACCCGGAGGACACCAATTCCCGCACCCACCGGTCGGAATGCGGCCAGTCCACCTGTCCAGAGGAGGACTTGTCCTCGGCCTTTTCATTCTTACTCTGTCAGGGCCGTTTGCCGAACCCCGAGGCAAACATGCCAGGCCTAGAACCCTTGCCCACTGCACCAGGCGCACGAAAAAACTTCTTCTGACCCGAAGAAACAGGACCCTGCTTACGGCGGAACTCCCGCCGCTTGGGCTCCGGAAGAAAGTACTCTTTCCTCCCGTGAATCCTTCAGGAATTCATCCAGTTGCGTCCCAAAAAGACGCCCATCCTGAAAAGAGAGATCCGCGAGATCCTTCTTAGACGCATGGTCACCCGACCAGGAGCATAACCACAGCACCCATCTGATAATGACTGTGAAACAGACATTTCAGAGAGCATGGAAAGCAGGTCCAAAGATGCATCACACAGGTATCGAATCCCCTCTATCAAGTGCTCAGCTCGCTGATGCCTCAGGAGAGTTCTCGCAGCTCAACTCGCAGTGCAACTCAATCGCACAATCAGTAAGGGATTGCGCAGCCATAGCGGACGCCAGAGCCCGTCTCATGGCTGACCCCGCCAGCAAGAACAGTGCCTGGACACCACCCCCGTCCGTCTATCAGCCGGATCCTAGAAAGAAGGAGACCCCTCCAAGGGAATGGACGTCTCCTTATTAAGGCGAGCCACCGGAGGGTCCACTGCCCACTTCTTCACAAAGCTATCCTCAAAAGGGTAGCGTACAGCTAAACGCTTTTGGCAGGGCAAAGGAATTCTACGGACGCTGCCATTCCTTATATAACAGCTGGTTAAAATAAAAAAAACTGATCATAAGTGTAAGCCCCAGGAGACCTAGGTGGATTAAGAGACCCACAAACATATGGGGGCTCCTGCGACTCCCCAGCTTGGTCCAGTCACAAGGACGCACGAATATTTGGCGATCAGGGCGGCCACCAGCGCCTTTTCACGCGCTGAGGCCCCCTGATCCTCTTCACTGTCCGAGGGCACCGCTTGCCCTCTGAAGGCTCTACGGGGGTCCCCGTGACCACAGAGGCCACCTCCAGTCCAGAATCCTCCCCCGATGAAAGCGGAGGGTGGTGTGTTGCCATGGCCAAGTTTTAGTAACTTTATATATCATAATATGGAGTTAGATTTGAAGGGAAGTAAGGCTTCCCCCTTCCCCCTCCATTGATATGTAAATAGAGCAGTTGGACTGCTAGGTAGGAAGTTCTCTGCAGGAAGTGTATATACAGGAAGTTGGTGGGAGGGGCTGGAGGCTTTGGAAAGCCACATGGGAGCAGACAAAGGAGTTGTGTTTGGGAAGACGGAGGAGCAAGACATGGCTGCCATGTGCTGGAGAACTTTGGAGAAGTTTTGATTTGGACTGAGCAAAGAAGGACGTTACATCTTGAGCCCTAAGTTGAGTAACTCGTTTAGTTTACTTATTATGCATGTTGTAGGCATATTTTTGTAAGCTATGTGTTCTTGTGTATCCTATAGTTTGTATGAGCACATTTTCTGATTAGTAAAAGCATTGATACACCACAGAATTTCTAAACTTCCTTGATTTTACCGCAAGAATCTTAATAGATAAAACGCAAAGCAAAACATTTGGGGGCTCGTGCCAGGATTTGTGCTAAAATTCAACTGAAGTAGACTTGTTTTCTGTGGTATGTTTTGTAGCTTGTGCTGAAGAAAAATGTTGCATACACTGTTTAGGAAGAGTAAGGCTGCAAAGGTTTCTGGTGTCCAGGAGAAGGCGTGCACCCTTCCTGCCTGGGCCAGAGACAGTCAGTGGATGTCTGTTGCAGAGGAGCTGGCTAGATATGCTTCTCCTTTGAACAGAGCTTGGGGGAATGGTGTCTCTGATCTTTCCTCAGATTTTTGTCTAAAAAGTTTTGGGTTCAATAAGGGAGCGATGCGGGCAGTTGCTGTGTTTGGTTTACACTTGCTGCATACTCTACATATTGAATCTGAAAAGAGGAAAATGGTAGAATTAGAAAGATTTACTTAAGGAGCAGTTTGCAGTGGCATCCGAGTGTTTGGAAGACACTGAAAGCAAGGCAAAAGATTTGGAAAGTAGGGTAATCAATGTTAAACCTGCAGTGGCTTTGAAGTGTGTTCAAACCCCTGTAGGCAAAGCTGAAGATATGAATGAGCAGTGTGCAGCCCTCATAAACAAGCCTAATGATACCCCAACAAAGGACAAAGGCCCTAAGCCTGTAAGCAAAAGTAGAACATGTGCCACTGGTACTTCCCATAAGCAGGAAGCTGAGTATTTGATCAGCTCAAACGATGGCCGAGCTGAGTCACATACAAGGAAGGCAAGGCCTATGGTCTCCGGGAGACACATGTGGATTGATTTACTTAAGTTGGGTGTCCCTAGAGAGGAAATAGATGGGATTCCTACACCAGCATTGTTTAAAAAGTGGAAGCAAGTGGTTGGGAATAGTAGATTCAGTCACATAAAGTGTTTCTCTTGCCATAAAATGGGCCATGTTGCTAAAATGTGCCATGCTGTCAATACTGTACAACAGCAGGCCAGTGTTTGTCCCAGGACAGCACGGAGAGACATGCAAGTTTATTCACTGCGTTGGAAGTCAATGCCTTTCCGCGAAAGTGTTTCAAGGCAACAGTGGGCACCCTACAAATACTTTTGCAGTTAGAAATGGGCAGATAGAGAAATGTGAGCAGTGAGCTATATTTTTTGGCACATTTGGAAGGAACAAATAATCGGCTTTGTCTCGCTTACTTTTTTCAGGTACTGAGCATCGAGAGGTGGAGCAGGCAGAGCAGATGACCAGGCCAGATGGGAGGAGGCAGAACAGAAGAGTGGCTGAGGAAGATGCGGTTGATTTTGAATTGGAGTGGACTTTTCATCTGAGCATTTCCTTATGGCCAAGAGGACAAGAGACATTCATCTGGGAACTTTCCTTCTACAAACTGCCAAGACATTGTTAACCCTGCTCAAAGGAATATTGGAGCCTTCCAGGGACAAAAAAAAGTCTTATCGCCCAGAAGATACGGGGGGTCGAAAGGGAATTTTTTCCTCCTATTACGGGGGTGTTTATTTCGCCCTTTCCTGGAAAGAAAGGCTTTAAGAGATGTTGAAGTTTCCTATATTATGCTATAAAGTCAAGAGGTGGTATGTGTTGCCATGGCCAAGTTGGAGTATGGAGTTAGATTTGAAGGGAAGTCAGGCTTCCCCCTTCCCCCTCCATTGATATGTAAATAGAGCAGTTGGACTGCTAGGTAGGAAGTTCTCTGCAGGAAGTGTATATACAGGAAGTTGGTGGGAGGGGCTGGAGGTTTTGGAAAGCCACATGGGAGCAGACAAAGGAGTTGTGTTTGGGAAGACGGAGGAGCAAGACATAGCTGCCATGTGCTGGAGAACTTTGGAGGAGTTTTGATTTGGACTGAGCAAAGAAGGACGTTACATCTTGAGCCCTAAGTTGAGTAACTTGTTTAGTTTACTTATTATGCATGTTGTAGGCATATTTTTGTAAGCTATGTGTTATTGTGTATCCTATAGTTTGTATGAGCACATTTTCTGATTAGTAAAAGCATTGATACACCACAGAATTTCTAAACTTCCTTGATTTTACCGCAATAATCTTAATAGATAAACGCAAAGCAAAACAGGTGGACGTTCGTTTTGTTTTTTTTATTTTTTTTTTATTTTAGGGGCCCCCTTGCCCAGTCCGGCACCTCCCGGGGAAAAAAATTCCCCAAAACTGCCCTTAACTGGTCCAGGGATACCATTGTCCCCAGCGCAGGTTGCGCTTCCACTGGCCACAACTTGGAAGGACCTGCAGGTTCAGCTGCCATCGTGCCACCGGACCCTGACAGACAGAAAAAAACTCTGGCACACCCACAATGTGACCACCACCGCTGCCCCACAGAACACCCAGGGAAGGCCCAGGAGAACTGCACCCACCGCTACCAGCACCCCAGGGAGAACACAGCTATACTTGCTGTTTAATGCCTCAAGCTCTGCTTCCCAGTAGGAATTTTGCCATATGAGCGCTAGTCAGATGGTCCTGTCTGTGCTATCCATCCAGTGAAAGAGGAAGTGTCAGCAGAGAAAGCTTTTTCTCCTTCCAGGCATATCCCAAAATGGCCGCCGGGCGGACACAAGAGGCCCAAGCCTGAATAATACAGGGTGCGACCACGGCAAAATGGCCGACGGTCGACACTAGAGGCCAAAATCCACAGCAAAATGGCCGCGGCTACAGAAAAATGGCAGCGGTTCGCCGCATGGCCACTCTAAATGGTGCAGGGGGGAGAGGGGGTCACTCACCAGTCCGACGGGCGTAGCGGGTAGCCACCCGGTTGCAGACCTTCCTCCCAACTGCGGAGAGTGATGCTGCAGGCCAAGGCCTCTGGACAGGAAACAAGTCCGGTCACTGGGCGCAAGTGGGGATCATCCACTGGCCGCCTGCACGGAATGGGCACGATGCGGTGGACCCTGCCAAGGCTAACGTTAGCTCGCATCCGTCGGCCGTGCTGGGGAAAGTTCAGGATTTCTAAATATCCTCTATGCCCCAGCCGGCTTCTTGATAGCAGTCTTCATCAGATAGCTTGAGAAAAATAAAAAAGCGGTAGCAAAAAAGGTGAACCTCAGGTCCCATAAGGGAGCCAGGTCTAACTCCTTGCACTAGGCAAATAAAACTGATATGCTATGTACAGCAGGGGGATTATATGCTGAAATGAGGACAGCCCCCTGGGAGGGGCCAGCCTATCCTTTTGCCTAGTCAACTCCTAGTAGGATGAGCATAAACCCCACTTGTCTATAAAGGGCTGCGTCTGTCAGTGAACGTAAGAGAAAATGCGTTTTCATTTTTTCCCCCAAATTTTCCAAAAACTACTGGTAAAAAAATGAACCGTTCAAAAGACTCATTATGCCTCATAGATTTGTTGGGGTGTTTGCTTTCCAGAATGGAGTCATTATGTGGGTAATTCCATTGTCCTGGTGCTCCAGGGCGTTCAAAAATATGATAGGTCGTCATGACATTAGATGTGTAATTTATGTCCCTAGAATACCTGACAGCGCTCCCTGCATGTTGGGCCTCTGTATGTGGCCAGGCTGTGAAAAAGTCTCAGACGTGATATCGCCATACTCACGAGGAGTAGCAGAATGTGTTTTGGGGTGTAATTTGTGGTATGCATATGCTGGGTGTGAGAAATAACCTGTTAATATATCCAATTTTGTGGAAAAAAAAATCTTCATTTTTCAAAGAATTGTGGGAAAAAAAAATGACAACTTCAAAAAATTCACCACGCCTCCTACTAAATACCTTGGACTGTCAACTTTCTAAAAAGGAGTCATTTGGGGGTATTTGTACTTTCCTGGCTTGTTAGGGTCTTAAGAAATGAGATAGGCTGTCAGTATATCAGGTGTGATCAATTTTCAATGATTGGCACCATAGCTTGTAGACTAACTTACACAAGGACCAAATAATATACACTTATTTGGGTTATTTTTACCAAAGATATGTAGCAGTATAAATTTTGGCCAAAATTTATGAAGAAAAATTACTAATTTGCAAAATTTTATGACAGAAACAAAGAAAATACATTTTTTCACAAAATTTTCAAACTTTTTTTATTTATAGCACAAAAAAGAAATAACCCACTAGTGATTAACCACTTGCCGTCCGCCCACCACCAAATGACGGTGGAGCGGTACGGCTCTCATTCTGGCCCCCCCTTTAAGCCGGGATCGGGCGCGCGCATGCCGGCTCTGTTGGTGGTGGCGTGTCCCCAGGACACAGCTCGTCACCGACTGGGGTGAACAGCCGTTGGGCATGGCTGTGTACCACGTGATCTGCCGTGACTAAGTCACGGCTGATTACAAAGTGGTATTCCCCCATTTACACAGCGCAATGTATGGGGGGGAACACTGCCTGCCACCCACAGTAAAGAACAGCCATTGGCCAGCGGCTGTTAGCATGTGATCGGCTGTGATCCATTCACAGCCGATCACAAATGTAAACACAGACTGGTAACTAGCTGTTACCAGCTCTTCTCTCCTCACACATCGTTTCCAGTGTAAGCAGAGGAGAGCCTGGATCATCAGTGAGTTACCGATCTGTGTCTGTACTGTAATCCCCAAACACCTGCCACATCACTCCTGCCCCCCCCCCCCCATTGCACCTGTCACCCAATCAATCAGTCACCACATCTGCCCCAATAAAGTGCACCTATCATTGACCTTTAGTGCACCTGTCACCCGTCAGTGACCGTGACCTGTCACCCATCAGTGACCACCCCCTGTCACCCGGCACCCAGCAGTGACCACCGCCTGTCACCCGTCACCCAGCAGTGACCACCGCCTGTCACCCGTCACCCAGCAGTGACCACCAGCTGTCACCCGTCACTCATCAATGACCACCGCCAGACACCCATCACCCATCAGTGACCACCACCTGTCACCCGTCACCCATCAGTGACCACCACCTGTCACCCAGCACCCGTCACCCATCAGTGACCACCACCCGTCACCCATCAGTGACCACCACCCGTCACCCATCAGTGACCACCACCCGTCACCCATCAGTGACCACCGCCCGTCACCCATCAGTAACCACCACCAATCACCCATCCTTGAAAATCACCGGCCATCCATCGCACAGCCAATCAGTGAACCTCACCTGCCATCCATAGCACAGCCCATCGGTGACTGTCACTTGCCACCCGTCGCACAGCCATCCATGTCCAAACGAGTTTATACCAGTGAGGAGGCATTCCAGATTCTGTCCATGACCGATGAGAGCAACGGGGAGCTCTCATCAGAATCTGATACCCATTCTGACTCCGAAACCGATTCTGCATTTGAAATAATTGGCAGCAGCAGATCAGAAGATGAATCAGAGGAAGAATGGGTTCCTCCTCCTAAAAGGGCACGGCACTCTGGAAACCAGGCAGCCGCCAGCAACCAGGATCACGTTGCCAGGCCAAGTAGCAGCGCTGCCGCTAGCAACCGTGATCACATTCCGAGGCCCAGTACCAGCGCTGCCACCTGCGATAGGCCCTGGGAACAAATGCCCAGTACCAGCGCTGCCACATCATGTCCCCAAAGAGCCAGGGCTGCTACACACCTCCCAGAAGGTCTTGCCAAACCAACATGACAGCCTTCCAGCTCGGGAGCAGAAAGAAATCCCCCTTTCACCGCACAGACAGGTGTGCAGGTCAATGTCCAAAATTTCAAAGAAATTGATTTTTTCTCTCTATTTTTGCCCGACACTTTTCTTCAGCTGATTGTGGACCAGAACAATTTATATGCCCAGCAATTTATTTCAAACCACCCCCAATCCTCATATGCCCGTCCATTTGAATGGAGAGATGTCACACTGCAAGAGTTCAAATTGTTTATGGGCCTCACCATAAACATGGGGATTACAAAAAAAATTTAACTAAATGCCTACTGGTCCACCCACCCCATCCACACCGCCATGTATTCTTCCGTAATGTCCAGGTCCCGATACCTATTGATAACAAGATTCCTTCATTTCAGTAACACTCATTGCCCTCCCCCAAATCATCCAAATTATAATAAATTACATAAAATTCGCCCACTCAAATTTCTTTACCCAGCAATTTTCAGAACTCCATGTCCCCGAGCAACATATTTGTGTTGATGAGTCCCTGGTACCCTTTTCAAGCCGGCTAGGAATAAAGCAGCATATTCCTAGCAAAAGGGCCAAATATGGAATGAAATTATATAAACTTTGTGAGAGAGCCACGGGATATCTGTATGCATTCTGCATATATGAAGGAAGCGATTCCCAGCTCCAGCCCCCTGAGTACCCGACCTACATGGGTACATTTGGAAAAATTGTATGGGACCTGGCCTACCCACTGCTCAACAAAGAATACCATGTATATCTGGACAATTTTTACACCAGTTTGCCCCTTTTCAAGCATCTTTACATGCTTGTAAAAACCCTGGCCTGCGGAACCATAAGAAAGAATAGGAAGGGCTTCCAAACAATCTATTGTGAACAAGAAATTGTGAAAGGGGGAAAGAGCAACGTTGCGATGCAACGAAGTGCTGGCCTTGAGGTGGAAGGATAAACTAAATGTTCACATGACGTCCACCATCCATGACGACACCACTGTCGTGGTTCCAAGAAGAAGTGGTACCATTCAAAAGCCAATCTGCGTCCAAGATTTTAATCTCTACATGGGGGGGGGATATCAACGACCAAATGATTCAACCATATTTGGCAATAAGGAGGTCCCGGTTCTGGTACAATAAGATAGCCCTTTAATTCATTTGGCCATGTAGAATGCCTACATAATCTTCAGTAAATCCACAGAAAACCCCGCCCCCTTCCTAAAATTCATAGAAGAAATTGTCATGTCCCTCATTTATCCAGAAAGCCCCCCCCCCCCCTCGAAAGCCTTCGCTCTGATGCAGTTAGCTGAGTTCATGAGCGCCACTTCCCAGACAACATTCCCCCATCTGAAGCAGGTCGAAGATGCCAAAAAAGATGCAGAGTATGCAGCAAGAGAGGATTCTGCAAAGATACCAGCTTCCATTGTCCCCAGTTTTCCTCCGAACCTGGCCTTTGCATTGGTGAATGCTTCAGAGTGTACCAGACATCCATAAAACATTAGCCAATATATTACCCAATTTTCATCATGTGTGCTGACCATTTTCATGCTTCCCCAAACAAGCATGCCACTTCCTTTCACATGAACTTACCCTGGTCTGTTTTTCAACTATGCTTCTGCCTAACGTTTGGACTGCTTGCACGTGAACTGACCCTGGTCCGTTATCGATTATGCTTTTGCCTACCACTTGGACTGATCTATTGTCCTGCTACAGTAGTACACAGGGTTCTCGCATATGTGAGGGGCATCAGAATTAGTTTTTCCGGACAGATGGAGAAAAATTTTTTGTTTACTTCGGGTTTTTTAATTTCCGGATTAGGGACTGGTTGCCCGGAGGCTTCAATACGAAGGGTGGGAGAAGCCTCTACCCCGTGCCCCTGTGCATAGGTCTTACCCGAATGAGGCCCTCAGCCTGCTGCTGACTTACTGCCATCATGCCTCTGCTTGTTGCATGACCTGACCACACCTCTGCCTGCTACCTGGACTATGGAAGTACTTAGCTGTAGCAAGAGGCAGCATGTTTATGAAGGGCTGGAGAGCTGTACAGTGAGTGACTGCAGATAACAATATACCAGGACTAATATTATGGCTGTGCTGGCTGTCTCTGTCTGGACAATTTCTATGGACAAATGCTTTGGCTGTGCTGACCATGTCCTTGTACTAGTTATGGACAATATTCCTGCCTGCTGCCTGGATAACTACTATTGCCGTCGCTAAGCACATCCCTGCTGCCTGGACCAATGCTCTCCTCGGTGGACACTACCAAAACCACAGGTAATACTTTTTTTTACCCTTTCCTCAAAAGAACTTATTTTGGAGTGTAATTCTTTGTATGTACATGCTATTTGATGATGTGTGGTTCTCAGGAAATTATGTGTGTAATTTATGCTCCTAGAACGTCTGAAGGTGCTATTTCAATGTAGGGCCTCTGTATGTGGCCAGACTGTGTAAAAGTCTCACACGAGTGGTATCACCATACTCAGGAGGAGTAGCAGAATGTATTTTGGGGTGTCATTTTTGCTATGTAAATGCTATGTGTTGGAAATCTCTTATAAAGGGACGACTTTTTTTTTTTTACACAATGTTTTCATTTTTTTTCCACATTTTCCAAAAACTTCTGTAAAAAAGATGAACCATTCAAAAGATTCATTATGCCTCATATATTATACCTTGGGGTGTTTTCTTTCCAAAATGGGGTAATTTTGTGGGCAATTCCATTGTCCTGGTGCTATGGGGCCTTCAAAAGTGTGATAGGTTGTCATGACATTAGATGTGTAATTTATGTCCCTAGAATACCTGATGGTGCTTCCTGCATGTTGGGCCGCTGTATGTGGCCAGGCTATGAAAAAGTCTCAGACATGTGATATCGCCATACTCAGGAGGAGTAGCAAAATGTGTTTTGGGGTGTAGTTGCAAGTATATATATGCCATGTGAGAGAAATAACATATTAATATGACAATTTTGTAAAAAAATAAAATCAAATAATCTTCATTTTGCAAAGAATTGTGGGAAAAAATTACAACTTCAAAGAACTCACCATGCAACTTACTAAATACTTTGGAATGTCTACTTTTCAAAAAAGGGTCATTTGGGGGGGTATTTGTACTTTCTTTACTTGTTAGTGTCTCAGAAAATTACATAGGCCTTCAGTACATCAGGTGTGATCAGGTATAATCAATTTTCAATGATTGGCACCATAGCTTGTAGACTAACTTTCACAAGGACCAAATAATATACACAAATTTGGGTTATTTTTACCAAAAACATGTAGCAGTATAAATATTGGCCAAAATTTATGAAGAAAAATAACTAATTAGCTAAATTTTTTTCAGTCATTTTTTATTTATAGCACAAAAAATAAAAAAACCCATTAGTGATTAAATACCACTAAAAGAAAGCTCTATTTGTGTGAAAAAAGGACACAAATTTCATATATGTACAGTGTTGCATGACTGAGTAATTGTCATTCAAAGTATGATAGCGCTGAAAGTTGAAAAATGGCCTGGACAGGAAGAGGGTTTTTGTGCCCTGTATTGAGGTGGTTAAAAAAGGTTTTAAAGACCACTTCAAAACAAAAAAACACAATAGTGATCTGACAGGATTAACATTCTGGGGAATAGAAAAAATACCACATCAATGGAGAGGCTCAAACAAAGTGAGGGAGGTTTCAAAATGTGAAACAAAATGGATAAATTTAACTAATACATTATACCCAAATGGAATGAACATAGAGCTAGACCTCAATTGCTATATCAGCAATAATTAGGAATCCCACAAACAACAGCAAGAGATCGAGGGTATAGGAATAAGGATGGATCAAATTACATATTTAAACAACCGTCTTGCATACGTCATAATAAGAGCAAACACAAGGAGAAGCATAGTAAAGCACGTTTTATCGTTTATACTCAGCTAATATTTAATATAGAAATTATATTTTTATATAGAAACTACATTTTATATGGAAATGACAAAATTGAATAGTGTAAAAACGACCTTCCGTTTTAAGATGATAAAAAGGTTAATAATAGTTCCCTTTAGAGGGAAAAATAGATGGTGGAATATAGTGAGCAATATCAAGTTAAGGAAAAATTATAAAAATACCTCGAAGTACACATTAAAAAAGTATAATATTGGAGGAGAGAAGAATCAAAAACGGAAAGGGTGTTGTATCTTTCCTACAAAGGCTTTAATGGCGGAGCTACGTATGCTTGATGAGAATAAGAAACCACTAAGAATGCTTAGCGAGTAGACACACAGCCACTGAAAATAGGGTAAATAATAAAAGATACAGACTTGAATCTCCCCCAAGCGGTGCAAATATGCAGCGCGGTTGATGACAAATACACCATCAAGGGTTAACACCTTAATGAAAGAGTAGCTTAAAAGAAAGAGCCGTGCCTGGTGGGCACACCATTTGACAAAGACGTGATGACGAAAAACGTAAGGGAGTGACCACACGATTCTAACTGTCAGCAAAACTGCAGCTCATCCCGGGAACGCCACAAAAAGGGAATCAGAGTGGCAAGAGTAAGCAGTGTGATGTATAGCAGATGTCAGGATTTATGTGGAATGCGGTTTTTACCCGGTTGCACACTGCCTGCATTCACGGCAGCAGAGTGGACGCTCAGCGCGAATCGCCGTAAAAAAGCGGCGATCTGCGGGTGGCCGCTAGAGGGCGCGTGCGCCGTACTACTGAGAGAGTGTGCCCGCGGCTCAGGCGGACCCGATGTCTGCCGGAGAGCCGTGATGAGCGGCCACAGCCAAAGCACGGGGAACCACCGATGTAAACACGGCGGTTCCCCGCTCTGTTAGTGGGGGCATAGGAGATCTACTGATCCGTCACTGGGATAAGTTAGATCTCTTATGCCCATGGTAGCCCAGCCCCCCCCCACAGATAGAACAAACCCAGGGAACACAGTTAACTCCTAGATCTCCCCCTGCAGGTTAACCCCTTCACTGCCAATGACATTTATACAGTAATCATTGGACATTTAAATTTCTGATCGCTGAATAAATGTCATTGGTCCCAAAAAAATTTCAAAAATGTCCGACATGTCCGCTGCAATATCGCAGTACCGCTAAAAATCGCAGATTGCCGCCATTAGTAGTAAAAAATAAAAAAAAATTTAAAAACTCCCAGAAATGAATGATCATCCGTAAACGCGGCCACTTTTGCGCAAACCAATCAATAAACGCCGATTGCGATTTTTTTTTACCAAAAATATGAGGAAGGATATAAATCGGCCAAAACCGATGAAAAAAAAAAAAAAAAAAAGGGATTTTATTAAAACTTACCGTAAAATCCTTTTCTCCGAGTTCACTGACAGACGCAGCCATTCATTGACAAGTGGGGTTATATGCACATCCTACTAGGAGTTGACTAGGCAAATAGAAAAAAAGGAAGCTGACCCCTCCCAGGAGGCCGTCCTCTCTCTCCCATATAACCCCCCTGCTCTTCACAGCATATCAGTTCGTAACAAGCCGTACAAACGCAAACACAGAGGGGTGGGTGTTGCGTCTGTCAGTGAGCTCAGAGAAAAGGATTTTACTGTAAGTTTTAATAAAATCCCTTTTTCTCCTACGTTCACTGACAGACGCAGCCCTTCATTGACAAGTGAGGATGTCCCAAAGCTGTGTCAGTCAAGAGGGGTGGGTAAACAACAACTGTACCCAACAGAGACCTCTCAGGAGGCGCCAGCCGCGCCTACACCACCGCCTGCAAAACTTTGCGGCCAAAGGCAGCATCCGCGGATGCTGACACATCAACTTGTAAAACTTAGTAAACGTGTGCCCCGAGGCCCAAGTAGCCGCCTTGTACACCTGTGACACCGAAGCCCGGTGTCTGAAAGGCCAGGAAATACTAACTGCCCTGGTGGAATGAGCCGTGACCGGAAAAGGGGGCACCTTGCCCCGAACGGTATACACATGGGTCACGGGCTGCCTGATCCAACGTGAAACAGTAGCTGTCAAGGCCGCCAATCCTTTACGCGGACCATCCGCCAGCACAAACAACGCATCAGACTTCCGAATGGAAACTGTAGCCGCCAAGTACACCCGCAAAGCCCTCACAACATCCAAAGAATGTAACTCAAATTCCTTGGGATGCGACGGGTGCGGACATAAAGAAGGAAGAACAATATCTTCATTAATGTGAAAAGAAGAGACCACCTTCGAAAGAAACGAAGGAGAGGGGCGCAAGACCGCCTTGTCCTTATGAAGGACTAGGTAAGGAGACTTGCAGGACAGCGCTGCCAGCTCAGACACCCGCCTAGCGGATGTAATGGCCACCAAGAAAGCCACTTTCTGCGACAGCAATTGTAAGGGAATATCCCTGATCTTCTCATATGGCGGTTTCTGCCAAACAGAAAGCCCCAAATTCAAAGCCCACGGCGCCAAGGGCGACCGTATCTGAGGAGACACATGGCGTACACCCTGTACAAATGTACGAATCAAAGAATGCGACACCAAAGGCCGCTGAAAAAGAATCGCCAGAGCTGAAATCTGACCCTTGAGGGTACACAATGCCAATTTTTTATCCAGGCCCTGCTGCAAAAAAAAAAAAAAAAAAAAACACAGGACCCTGGACACCCCCCGCCTCACAACAGGCAATATAGGCCTTCCAGGTGCGATGATAAATCTTGCACGAAGTACACCTGCGCGCTTTAAGCATGGTAGGGATCACGGAGTGAGCGACACCCCTATCCCTCAACACCTGGGACTCAATAGCCAAGCCATCAAAGCCAGCAAGGGTAAGGCAGGGTGCAAGATGGGTCCCTGAGACAGCAGCTCTCCGTTCAGCGGAAGACGCCAGGGAACATCTGCCACCATTTGCACAACGTCAGCGTACCAAGGGCGCCAAGGCCAATCCGGAGCTACCAGGATTGTCGGAATCCCCTCCGCTTCTACCCTGCGCAGTAGCCGCGGTAGAAGCTTGATGGGAGGAAAAGTGTACAGGAGCCGATACCGACTCCAAGGCCGCCAGCGGATCTCTCGTCCTGCACAGAAAAGGTATTCACCTTGTGATTGAACCGAGACGCCACGAGGTCCACGCCTGGCGTGCCCCACTTGTGGCAAATCTGGCGGAACACTTCTGGATGTAAGGTCCATTCCCCTTGATCCAGAGTCTGGCGACTGAGAAAGTCCGCCTGCCAATTCTCTATGCCCGGGAAGTAAATGGCGCAGATTGCCAGCATGTGAAGTTCTGCCCATCGCAGAATGAGAGCCGCTTCCGCAGCCGAGCTCCTCGTTCTGCCGACCTGCGACCCTGAGCAGACAGTTGCCCCAGTACCCCCCGCCCCCAGCCCGATAGGCTGGCGTCCGTCGTGACTATCGACCATTTCGGGGGGAGAAATGACTTCCCCCAACGTTAGAGCAGGGGCCCAAAGCCACCAGGCTAATGATCCTCTGGTCTGATGATCCAATCTGATCAGCTGGTCCAGGGACAGCGGAGACTTGTCCCACCGTGACAGAATTGCTCGCTGAAGGAGTTGAGTGTGACTCTGGGCGTAAGGTACCGCCTTGAAGGCTGAAACCATGAGCCCCAACACCCGCATACAGAATCGTAAGGAGGACCACCGGCGTGACAGCAGAGTTCGCACCGCCGCTTGCAGTGTCAGCAACTTGGCCAGAGGCAAGAACACCTTCGCCTGCTCTGTGTCCAGAATCAGACCCAGGTATTCCAGGTGACAGGATGGGGTCAATGTAGACTTCAGCAGATTGATCAGCCAGCCGCAGTCTTTCAACAAGGCCATGGTGATAGCCACGTTCTCCTCCTGAGCCGAAGCAGACTCCACTCTCAGGAGCAGGTCGTCAAGGTATGCTACCACCGCAATGCCTCTCTGCCTTAATAGCGCCAGCACCGGAGCCACCAGCTTGGTGAACACCCGAGGAGCCGAGGCCAAACCGAAGGGAAGTGCCACGAATTGGTAATGCAGATCTCACACCATAAAGCGCAGGAAGAGCTGGTGCCGGAGACAAATGGGAACCTGGAGGTACGCGTCCCTGATATCCAGAGACGCCATGAAGTCCCCTTGGTGTAGAGTAGCCACGACCGAGCGGACAGACTCCATTCTGAACTTTCGCGCCCTCACAAAGTGATTTAGCGCTTTTAGGTCCAGAAGCGGCCTGACCCCCCTCCCCCCCCTTTTTGGGTACCACAAACAGGTTAGAATAGAAGCCGCGGAATCTTTCCGGCAGAGGTACTGGCACAATTACCCCTTGTGCAGAGAGCGCCTGAACAGCCCCTAGGAGAGCCTCTCGACTCCCCTGAGGGAGTCTCAAGTTCGATGGGAAGAACCTGTCTTGGGATAGAGTGCTGAACTCTATCCTGTACCCGGAGGACACCATTTCCTGCACCCACCGGTCGGAAATGCGGGCAGTCCACCTGTCTGCGAACCCCAGAAGTCAGCCCCCCACCTGAGAATCGGGTGGGGGCAACCCATCATGCGGAGGAGGACTTATCCTCCATCTTTTCACCCTTGCGTTGGCCTCGACCCCTAGCCTGCTGCACCGGGGGAACGAAAAAACCTCTGACCCGAAGAAGTAGGACCCTGCTTGCGGCGGAACTCCCGCCGCCTGGGCTCCGGAAGAAAAGCACTCTTCCCTCCAGTGAAATCCTTAATGATTTCATCCAACTGCGCCCCAACGAGCCCCCAACCCGGAAAGGGGAGATCCATAAGGCCCTTCTTAGACGGTCACCCGACCAAGAGCGTAACCAGAGTACCTGTCTGATAATGACTGCGAAAACAGACATTTTAGACAACATGGGAAGCAGGTCCAGAGCTGCGTCACACAGGTACCGAAGACCCTGAAAACAAATGGTCTGCTCTCTGCGACGCCTCAAGCGACCTCCAGCAGCCCAAATCATTCTGCAGCTCAGTCACACACTCAGAAAGAGATTGCTCCGCCATGGCTGATGCCAGGGCCGGCCTCATGGCTGACCCTGCCAACAGGAAAAGTGCTTTGGACACCGCCTCCGTCCACCTATCGGCTGGGTCCTTAAAAGAGGGAGACCCCTCCAAGGGAATGGTTGTTGCATTAATCAGGCGAGCCACCGGAGGGTCCACTGCGGGGAATGCCCACTTCTTCACAAAGCTATCCTCAAACGGCTAACGTATAGGGAAGCGTTTGGGCAGGGCAAAGGAATTCTGCGGACGCTGCCATTCCTTATAGACCAGATGGTCAAAAAATTGATCATAAGGATAAGCCTTAGGGGACCTGGGTGGCCTAGCAGACCCACAACCGTATGCAGTCTCCTGCGACTCCCCTGCTTGGCCCAGTCGCAAAGACGCATGGATATCAGCAATTGGTGCGGCCACCAGCGCCTTCTCGCTCGCAACCGAGGCCCCCTGGTCTTCCTCGCCGTCCGAGAGCTCCAGCTCGCCCTCTGAGAGCTCCACGGGGTCCCCATGATCCCCGAGGCCACTTCTGGTTCGAACTCTTCCCCCGATTAAAGAGGGGGAGGCAGATGCTTTTTAGGGGCCCCCTTATCGTGGCTGGGCACCGCCCGGGGAAGAAATTGCCCAAATATTGCTCTCAGCTGGTCCAGGGACACCAGGGTCCCTAGCGCAGGTTGCGCTGCCGCTGACTCCTCAGAAGGAACTGCAGGGTCATCCGCCATTGTGCCACCGGACCTGACAGGCAGAAAAACGCCCTGACACCCCCACAATGCAGCCCCACAGATCAACCAGGGAGACCCCAGGAGGACTGCACCCACCGCTACCAGCACCCCAGGGAGAGCCCAGCTATACTTGCTGTTTGATGCCTCACAAAGCGCTGCGTCCCAGTAGGAGTGCTTAGTGACCGCCAGTCATAGAGCCTGCGCCGCCTGTGCCATCCACGCTGTCCCATGTATCTTTACTACCTGCCACAGTGCAGGTTCTCATTTGACCTCCTGGGTTCTATCTTACTATGGTTTAACCATTAATTCCCTCTACGTTTAGCTACGTTGGCCTAATGGTTTTTTTTTTTTCTCAATGTTGGTACTCCCAGCCTTTGCCTCCCTGGTCCGGCCTCCCCTTTTGGGGGGGGGGGGGGGGGGGTTGGCCTGGTTCATCACACGCGGGGGCTGAGATGCACACCGTGGATTCCCTCACGTACCACGTACCGATTTTACTAACTCTTATTAGGTTCTCTGCGGTCCACGGCGTTCTCCGTACGGGCCATTCCCGGGTCGGCGGTTATCCGGGCGGTTGCAGTGCGTGCGCCTCCGTCTTCCCCCTACCCTCCTTTGGGCTGCCCCCCGACATGAGGTTGAGGCTTCGTGGGCGCTCGCACACATGGGCTAGTCGCAGTTCGTAGTTCTCTACGACGTGCGTACCGACCCACCACACTGCAGCTGCGTGTCGCCCCCTTGGACGGGGAGGCACCCTCGCCCCCTCCTCCCTTAGGTGCCACACGTAGAGTCGGGGGCGCACACTACTTGGTCCGGTTGGGGGGGGGGGGGGGGGG
>BLSH010535095.1:480481-500666 GCA_018402905.1 Glandirana rugosa
GACTACCCACGGTGCACAGACCGCCACCAAGTCACCCATCAGTGACCACCGCCAGACACGTGGCACCCATCAGTGACCACCGCCAGACACGTGGCACCCATCAGTGACCACCAACAGTCACCCATCAGTGACCACCACCAGTCACCAATCAGTGACCACCACCAGTCACCAATCAGTGACCACCACCAGTCACCAATCAGTGACCACCACCAGTCACCAATCAGTGACCACCACCAGTCACCAATCACCCATCAGTGACCCCCGCCAGTCACCCATCACCTATCAGTGACCACCACCAGTCACCCATCAGTGACCACCGCCAGTCACCCATCAGTGACTACCGCCAGTCACCCATCGGTGACCACCGCCAGTCACCCATCGGTGATCACCGCCAGTCACCCATCGGTGATCACCGCCAGTCACCTGTCAGTGACCGTCACACCCATGAGTAAACATCCCCTGTAAAAGTCTCACACATTTGGCATCGCCATACTCAGGAGGAATAGCAGAATGTATTTTGGGGTGTCATTTTTGCTAGGTGCATGCTATGTGTTGGAAATATATAAATGGACAACTTTGTGTAAAAATAAAAGTGTTTTCATTTTTTTTCCACATTTTCCAAAAACTATTGGAAAAAATGACGACTCATTATGCCTCATAGATTATATGTTGTGGTGTTTGCTTTCCAAAATGGGGTCATTTTGTGGGCAATTCCATTGTCCTGGTGCTCCAGGACCTTCAAAAGTATAATAGGTAGGTGGATGAGAAATGAGATGTGTAATTTATGCTCGTAGAATGCCTGAAGGTGCTAGTTCAATGTTGGGCCTCTGTATGTGGCCAGACTGTGTAAAAGTCTTACACATGTGGTATCGCCATACTCGGGCGGAGTAGTAGAATGTAGTTTGGGGTGTAATTTTTGCTATGTACATGCTATGTGTTGGAAATGGACAACTTTGTGTAAAAAAAAAAAAAAAAAAAAAAAGTGATTTTATTAAAAAACGTACCGTAAAATCCTTTTCTCTGAGTTCACTGACAGACGCAGCACTTCATGACATGTGGGGTTTATGCTCGTCCCATTAGGAGTTAACTAGGCAGGGAAGAAGCAGGCTGGCCTCTCCCACAGGGGCCGTCCCCTCTTCCCACATAAACCCCCTACCTAGCTTAGCTCATCAGTTTGTAACAAGCCATACCGTAACAGAGCGTAGAGGGGTGGGTGCTGCATCTGTCAGTGAACTCGGAGAAAAGGATTTTACGGTAAGTTTTAATAAAATCCCTTTTTCTCCTAAGTTTACTGACAGACGCAGCTCTTCATGACATGTGGGGATGTCCCAAAGCTGTGTCAAAAAAGGGGTGGGTAAACGATAACAGCTGTACCCAACAGAACCTCTAAGGAGGCGCCAGACGCGCCTACACTGCCGCCTGTAAAACTTTGCGGCCGAAAGCAGCATCCGAAGATGCTGACACATCAATCTTATAAAACTTAGTGAAAGTGTGTACCGAGGCCCAAGTGGCCGCCTTGCACACCTGTGACACCGAAGCCTGGTGTCTGAAAGCCCAGGAAGTGCTAACAGCCCTGGTAGAATGAGCCGTGACTGGAAAAGGGGGGGCCTTGCCCCGAACAGAATATGCATGGGTCACGGTCTGTCTAATCCAACGGGAGACAGAGCTGCTGAACTCCTTGTTCCGCCCTGGTGGTTCACATATGCCACTGCTGTGGCATTGTCCGACTGGACCCGAATCGGGTGACCTCGCAACTTCACTGTCCATTGAGACAGGCATAGCCTGATCGCCCTCAGCTCCAGCACATTGATCTGGAAGCATGCTTCCTGCGCAGACCAACGGCCCAGAGCAGATAGTTGCCCCAGGACCCCGCCCCAGCCTGAAAGGCTGGCATCCGTCGTGATTATTACCCAATGAAGGGGCAGGAACGACTTCCCCCGAGTCAGCGCCGAGTCCCGAAGCCACCAGATCAGAGAGCCCCTGGTCTGGGAGTTCAAGTGGATCAGAATGTCCAAGGATCGTGGAGACCTGTCCCACCGAGACAGAATCGCTTGCTGGAGAAGACGAGTGTGGCTCTGGGCGTAAGGTACCGCATCGAAGGTTGAGACCATGAGCCCCCAGCACCCGCATACAGAACCGCAATGAAGACTGCCGGTGTGACAGTAAGGTTCGCACCGCTGTCTGCAGCGACAGCAACTTGACCGGAGGTAGGAACACTTTTGCCTGCTCTGTGTCCAGAATCAGACCCAGATACTCCAGGCGACAGGACGGAGATACCGCTGACTTTTGCAGGTTGATCAACCAGCCGAAGTCCTGCAACGAAGCCATGGTGATCCACACATTCTCCTCCAGAGCCGAGGCGGACTCCGCTCTCAGGAGCAGGTCGTCGAGGTATGCTACCACCGCAATGCCTCTCTGCCGCAGTAACGTCAGTACTGGGGCCACCATTTTAAAAGGGAGTGCCACAAATTGGTAATGGAGGTCCCCCACTGCAAAGCGAAGAAAATGCTGATGCCGTGGACAAATGGGAACATGGAGATACACGTCCCTGATATCCAGAGACGCCTGAAATTCCCCTTGAAGGAGGGCGGGTACAACCGAGCGAATTGATTTCCGCGCTTTTACATATCGGTTCAGGGCCTTTAGGTCCAGAACTGGCCGGACCCCCCCCCCCTTTTTGGAGACCACAAACAGGTTTGAGTAAAACCCTTGAAACCTCTCCGCTGGGGGAACTGGCACGATCACCCCCTGGTCTGAGAGTGCTTGAACAGCCCCGAAGATGGCCTCCCGGCACCCCTGCGGGAGCCCTAAGTTCGATGGGAAGAACCTGTCTGGGGGTAGAGTGCTGAACTCTATCTTGTAGCCGGTGGACACCACTTCCTGGACCCACCTGTCAGAAATGTGGGCAGTCCAACGGTCCGCGAACTCCAGAAGATGTCCCCCCACCCGAAGCTCGGGCGGGGGCAACCCATCAGGCCAAGGAGGGCTTGTCCTCTGCCTTTTCAGTTTTTTGCTGCCACTGCAGCTTACCGGCCCCTGCAGCGGCCTTGCCGGATCAGGTCCCTTTACCCGCTGCGCCAGAGGCGCGAAAAAAACCTCTTCTGACCCGAGGCAGCAGGCCCCTGTCTACGGCGAAAGTCTCGCCTCCGGGGCTCTGGGAGGAAAGTGCTCTTTCCACCAGTGAAATCTTTAATGATCTCATCCAGTTGAGGACCGCAGAGACTGCCACCTTGAAAGGGGAGATCTGCAAGGCCTTTTTTGGACGCGTGGTCCCCGGACCATGAGCGCAACCTAAGAACTCGTCTAAGAATGACAGCAAAACACAGCCATTTTGGACAACATAGGGAGCAGATCCAGGGCTGCGTCACAGAGGTATTTGATAAATAAAAAGTCAGCCCTCTGCGGCGCATCCACCAGGCGAGGGCAGTCCAGATCACTCTGAAGCTCCGCCATGCGCTCAGATAGGTGTTGCGCCGCCATGGCAGATGCCAGGGCCGGTCTTAGAGCTGAGCCTGCTAACAGAAAAAGTGCTTTTAACACCGCCTCTGTCCGCCTATCAGCCGGATCCTTAAAAGAGGGGGACCCTTCCAGTGGAATGGTCGTCGCCTTATTCAGACGCGCTATCGGTGGGTCCACTGCAGGTGACTCCCACTTCTTCAGAAAGCTATCCTCAAACGGATAGCGGATGGCAAAGCATTTTGACAGTGAAAAGGAATGCTGCGGATGCTGCCATTCACGATAGATCAGATGATCAAAAAACTGATCATAGGGGTAAGCCCTAGGGGGCCGGGCGGACCCGCACATCTGCGGCCAGCCGTCCTGGTCCAGTCACAGTGTAGTGCAAATCCCAGAGATAATGGCGGATACCAGCGCTTTTTCGTGCGCAGCCGCCACCCCCTGGTCCTCCTCTCCATCTGACGGGGCCAGTTCACTGTCAGAAAGCTCTACTGGGGTCCCTGTGACCCCCGAAGCTATCCCTGGGTCAGAGACCTCGCCTGATGAACAAGGGGGAGGAGGGCGCTTCTTAGGGATGTCCACCCAGGGAAGAAATTCGCTAAAGACCGCCCACAGCTGGTCCAAAAATGCCCCTTGCGCAGATTGCGTTGTTGCCGATTCCTCCTCAGCAGGCACAGCAGGGCACTCTGCCATTGTTTTTCTCCGAATAGCAATTAAATGCAGAAAAAAAAAACCTGTTTGAGGCACCCCCACACTGCCGCACACCACCGCCCCACAGAACGCCAGGGAGACCCAGGAGGACTGCACCCGCCGCCACCAGCACCCACAGGAGAGCCCAGCTATACTTGCTGTTTGCTGCCAGTAATCCCTGAGGACCGTCAGAAGAGCGGTGCCCTGCCAGAACACCGTTCCAAAGAGAAAGTAAAAATGTCTGCAGCACTTTTTTACAGCAAGCAGGGACTCCAATATGGCCGCCGAGGTCATACACTAGAGGCTGAAACCACATGCTGGGGAACGTGACTACAGCAAAATGGCCGCTCTGAGCACAAGAGGGAAAGCTCCTTTAGTGAAAAACGTCCGCGACCACGGCAAAATGGCGGCGATCCACCGCAAAATGGCGGCGGATTGCCGCATGGCGGCCCAAATCCCCAAAATGAGGAGAAAACGATCGGGTGCGGCGCGGGAGGGGGGTGGGGAAAAGACCCCAGGAGGACCCACACCTGTGGCTACCCAGGAAAGTGTCAGGACACCCGTCGGCCCCTCCCTCTACGCCTGAAAAAAGGGAGGGGTGGGCACTCACTCACCACTCCTGTCGGGCGTAGCGGGTAGCTACCTGTTCGCAGACCTTCCGTCCCTGCCTGGGCGGGATGCTGCCGGCCAAAAGTGCCCGAACCGGACTGCGGTCCGGGACCTGGGCGCAGGTGGGGTACACCCCCAGGCCGCCCGCACGGAACGGGCACGATGCGGCGGGACCCCATACCACGGGACTGGCTCGCATCGGTCGGCCGGGGAAAGTACCCTCTATGCCCAGGCCGGCTTCTTGATAGCAGACTTCAGTGCTTGATAGAAGTAAGTGAAAAAAGAAAATAAAGAAAAGAACGGTCCCAATCCGGACCGCAGATCCCATAAGGGAGCCAGGTCAACTCCTTGTAACTAGGCATTGAAAACTGATGAGCTAAGCTAGGTAGGGGGATTATGTGGGAAGAGGGGACGGCCCCCGTGGGAGGGGCCAGCTTGCTTAAATGGGACGAGCATAAACCCCACATGTCAATAAGAGCTGCGTCTGTCAGTGAACGTAGGAGAAAAATGCGTTTTCATTTTCCCAAAAACTTCTGGAAAAAAATGAACCGTTCAAAACTCACTATGCCTCAGATTATTCGTTGGGGTGTTTGCTTCCCAGAATGGAGTCATTTTGTGGGCAATTCCATTGTCCTGGTGCTCCAGGGCCTTCAAAAATGTGATAGGTCGTCATGACATTAGATGTGTAATTTATGTCCCTAGAATACCTGACGGCACTCCCTAGATGTTGGGCCTCTGTATGTGGCCAAGCTGTGAAAAAGTCTCAGACATGTGATATTGCCATACTCAGGAGGAGTAGCAGAATGTGTTTTGGGGTGTAATTTGTGGTATGTATATGCTGTGTGTGAGAAATAACCTGTTACAATGACAATTTTGTGAAAAAAAAAGAAAAAAAAAAATCTTCATTTTGCAAAGAATTGTGGGAAAAAATTACGACTTCAAAAAATTCACCATGCCTCTTACTAAATACCTTGGAATGTCTACTTTACAAAAAGGCGTCATTTGGGGGGTATTTGTACTTTCCTGGCTTGTTAGGGTCTCAAGAAATGAAATAGGCCGTCAGTATATCAGGCGTGATAAATTTTCAATGATTGGCACCATAGCTTGTACACTCTATAACTTACACAAGGACCAAATAATATACACTTATTTGGGTTATTTTTACCAAAGATAGGTAGCAGTATACATTTTGGCAAAAATTTACAAAGAAAAATTACTAATTTGCAAAATTTTATGACAGAAACAAAGAAAAGGGCATTTTTTCACAAAATTTTCAATCTTTTTTTATTTATACCACAAAAAATAAAAAAAAACCCTAGTGATTAAATACTACCAAAAGAAAGCTCTATTTGTGTGAAAAAAAGGACGTAAATTTCATATGGGTACAGCGTTGCATGACTGAGTAGCTGTCATTCAAAGTGTGATCGCGCTGAAAGCTGAAAAATGGCCTGGACAGGAAGGGGGTTTTTGTGCTCAGTATTGATGTGGTTAAGAGACCTGGCGTGAGGTACCTGTTC
The DNA here is from genome assembly GCA_018402905.1 of Glandirana rugosa. Classification (NCBI taxonomy): domain Eukaryota; kingdom Metazoa; phylum Chordata; class Amphibia; order Anura; family Ranidae; genus Glandirana; species Glandirana rugosa. The sequence continues at coordinate 486,754 of BLSH010535095.1, forward strand.
AGGTATCACCTGAATGGCCAGGTAAGTCATGTGACCATGGAAGCTTCCAGAACTCACCTGGCCGGGTTATAAAAGGCTGCACTCACCTGGGCTCCTTGCAGTTGCTGGACACTGATCCTGCGGGTCCGCCATGAAGACTCTTCTCAGACATCTGCTGGAGCGGGCGGAGAGCGCAGGGGGAGAAGAATGGATTCGCCGGTGCCCGTCCATCCCGGATGAAGGGGACAGACAGTGGAAAGATCGTATGGAAGAAGCAGTGGTTCTGCCGGGACCACCCAGCACCCCTCAAGCCCCCTTCGCCATGGAAGAAAGGCCGTCACCTGCCCACAGCCACGTGGTGTAACGGCTTGTCCCAAGGGCCGACGAGAAGGAGCCTGTGGGTGAGCAAGAAGATGACGTTGCCGCTCCTTCGGCCTTACGAAGCGCCGCAAGGTCAAAGCGAGCTTTGTCTTTTTCTCCTGGGAGGCGCGGCCATGGTCAGAGCCATGGGCAGCACCCAGCACAGCCTGCTCAAGCTGCACAAGCACAGGCTGCGAACCAAATGCCGGAGCAACCATCCAGGCACCCCCTGCTGGAAGCTACAGCAATGGCACCTATTGCTGCTCAGGAAGGCATTTTAACCCCTTCTATCCCTCATGGCACCCCTTCTCAGTCTGTGCCTATGGGTCCCCTGCCTTTGCTTGATTCTTTAGTGTCTTCTTTTTCGAAGATAGCAGAGGCAGTGATCTCCCAACGGTCGTCACTTGTTCCCCTTGTGTCAAACTCTGTTTTAAGTCCGTCTCTTGTGTTAACCCCTTCCCATATTTGGGCTCCCGGTGTTAAACGCTCCTGTTACAAATTCTAATACGGTATTGGTAACCCCCACTGTTGATTTTCTAAGTCACACTGTTCCCGAAACTGCTATTAGGGAGGTATTGACATGTGATATGTCCCCTTTAGGATTTCACTTGCCACTTCAGGAAAAAGAAACATTTGGAAAGGAGAGTTTGGCATTTTGTCGCTGCTTCCTTCTTCTAAAGAGTTTCTTAAAATAGAAAAAAAAAGTCAGAAGAAAAAAAAAGTCAGAAGAGGATAAAAGGAGGCCTGTATCCAGGACCTTTTTTAATTGGCTACAGGCCTTTTGTAATTGTGCTGCAGTGGTCTCCAACATTTAGAGATAATTCTTGAAGCCTATAAAAGTTTTGAGGGCCTTGGATGGTTCTGTTATGATGAGTCATTTCGTCAACAGATGGCAGTTTATCCCACTTTAAAATGGGGAATGAAGGATGTGGGGGCTTATGGCTCAATTTGATTATTCCCCAAAAATCTTTGCCAATCAAGCAAGTGCCCTCTACCAACAATTCTCAATACCCATATAGGCGGGGGTATTGTTTCGCATACAATGAGGGTCATTGTAAGTGGAGTGCTTCATGTCGCTACAAACATGAACGCTCTTTTTGTTCGGGCCCTCATCTAGCTAGGTGCTTCAAGAAATCCACTCCCAATGTGCAAAAGGATCATTTTTCCCAAAGCCTGCACGCCAGTGAGGCTGGAAAGAATGCTACATTGATTAGCAGCATACCCAGACAGGGAGAGGGCCAGCTTACTAATTAAGGGTTTTTACGAAGGTTTTCCTTTGCCTTCGTTTGTTGGACCTGGTTGCCTCCCAGTAAAGAATTTAAAAATCAGTAGAAAAGTACCAAGATGTTGTTAAGGAAAAGATCTGGAAGGAGATTTCAGAGGGTAGAGGGATAATTTCTGTATATCCCCTTTGGGCATTGTGCCCAAAAGAGAACCCAACTCTTTCAGATTAATACACCATTTGTCATTCCCTAAGGGTGATTCTTTAACCACTTCCCGATCAAGCGCCGTAAATAGGCAACGGCTGGTTTTGAGTGGCTGTACCGGGATATAGCCTGCAGCTACAGGCTATATCCCGGTATCGTTTTTTTTAGAGTGGACGGTCGACTATCCAGGGATGACAAACGATCTGGCTCGGGAGCCGATCGGCCGTTATCCCAGGGGGCGGGAAGGGATACCCCCCCTGCCGCTTTCCGCCACTCTTCTCCAGCCTCCCGTCCTACCGGGAGACGGAAGCGACGATCTGGCGCCTCCGCCGGCTAGGAGACCTGACAGAAGCAGGGATCGGCTCAGATCGGGTCTCCTTTGGCAAATTCCAGAAGTGACGTCATAACGTTTTAGACCCCCCCAGCCCTCCAAAAAGTGTACCTGTCACCATATATTACTATCACAAGGGATGTTAACATTCCTTGAGATAGCAATAAAAGTGATCAGATTTTTTTTTTTTTTTTAAAGGAACAGTGTTAAAAAATAAATAAATAAAATAATAATAATAAAAAAAAATTATAGCGCCACCATCCCCGCAAGCTCACGCAGCAAAGAAAATGCATACGTAAGTCGCGCCCGCATATGAAACCGGTGTTCAAACCACACATGTGAGGTATCGCCTCGATCACCAGAGTGTGAGCAATAATTCTAGCAATAGACCTCCTCTGCACCTCTAACCTGGTAACCGTTAAAAATTTTTAAAATGTCGCCTATGGAAATTTTTAAGTACCGGACTTTGTCGCCATTCCACGAGTGCGCGCAATTTTCAGTGTCATGTATGGTATCTATGTACTCGGCGTAACATCCTCTTTCACAATATACAAAAAAATTGGGCTAACTTTACTGTTATCTTAGTTTTTATCTCAAAAAAGTGAAATTTTTCCAAAAAAAAAAAAATCACGCTTGAAAGACCGCTGCGCAAATACCGTGTGACAAAAAATATTGCAACGATCGCCATTTTATTCTCTAGGATGTTTGAAAAAATATATATAATGTTTGGGGGTTCTAAGTAATTTTCTAGCAAAAAAAAAATTTTTAGCTTGTAACCAACAAATGTAAAAAAGGGCCCCGCTTGGTAAGTGGTTAAACGATGACATCGACTCTTCCCTCTCTCCGGTCTCTTATTCATCCTTTGAGGACGCAGTCAGCATTATAAAAGTCTGTGGCAGAGGTGCTTTGCTGTCCAAAACTGACATCAAATCTGCTTTCAGATTGCTGCCTATATCTCCCTTATATTTTAACTCTCTGGGTTTATGTTTTTAGGGATTTCTTTGACATGTTCCTTCCTATGGGATGTTCTCTGTCTTGCGCCTACTTCGAATCTTTTGCTTCCTTTTTACTATGGGTCGTCACCGTGGAAACGGGCTTCGACACCATCATTCATGATCTCGATTTTTGTTTATTGGTTCAGCAGATTCTAATGTTTGCCTTATTCTTTTAAACTCTTTTATTGGCATCTCAGACTATTTGGGCATCCCTTTGGCGACTGAAAAAACTATCCTGCCCTACACATCTCTTGATTTTTTGGGCATTACCATTGACATCTAGGCCATGGAGTTTAGGCTTCCTGAAGCGAAACTCGCTAGATTAAAAGCTTTGATTTCCGTTCTGCTTCCTAAGCGCAAGGTTTTGCTCAGGGAGCTTCAGTCCCTGTTGGGTCTCTTGGCTTTTGCATCAAGGGTGATGCCGGTAGGTCAAATTTTTTCTCGGCAATTGTCCTTCGCGACTGCCGGTTTAAAAATCTCCATTCTCGCATATCTGACTGTCTAAGGATCTGAAAGAGGATCTGTCTATGTGGCTTCAATTCTTTGAACAGTATAATGGGAGATCAATGTTTCAAGACGATTTCGTCTTTGCGGCAGACTTGGATCTTTTTGCTGACGTGGCCGGCTCGAAACGTTTTGCGGCCGCGTGGCGCACTCACTGGCTGTGTGGTACCTGGCCAGAATCTTGGGTTCACAACTAGGCCATTAAGAACATTGTCTTGTTGGAACTTTTTCCCGTAGTGACGGCCTTTGAGCTTTGGGGGTTCGCAATTTGCAAACAAAAGAATTTTGATCCAGACGGATAATAAAGGCGTGCTTTTCGCCATCAACGGTTTGTCATCAGTCTCTTTTTGTGATTAACCTGATTCGATATTTTGTATTGCTCTGTTTAAAATATAATATTTGGGTTAAAGCTTTATACATCCCTGGTAAGTCTAACTCAGTGGCGGATGCTTTATCCCGTTTGCAGATGTCGCATTTTCGTCAGCTCCACCCACAAGCAGATCATGAGGGTTGTGTTTGTCCGGATCATCTTTGGAGTCTAATCTAGAAACGATGACTGTGGCAATCAAGAACTCGCTGTCACCTCACACTTGGTCGGGTTATTCGGCAGCCTGGAATAAATGATTGCTATTCTGTAGGAATTTTGACATTCACCCTTTTGGGCACTCTGAAAACTCGATTTTGTCTTTTTTATGCTTATTAATGCATGACCATTTGTCTCATGGTCAGATAGTCAAGACACTGGCAGGAATATCTTTCTTTTTTAGCTTACATGGTCTACCCCCAGCGAATGTTTTCTTTTCTGTAAAGCAAGCATTAAAGGGGGTATAAAAAAAATACACTTATGCTCCGGATAAACGTAGACCAGTTACTTTGGATATATTACAGCGACTTTGTTCAGCCGCTCGGGTAGTATGCCGCGACCATTTTGAGGAGCTGCTTTTCCAGGCAGCTTTCAGTCTGGCATTTTTTGCAGTCCTTAAGGTATCGGAATTGGTCCCCTCTAATAAGCTAGGTGCGTCCGGGCTAAGACAGCAGGATGTTCTTGCTGGGGACACTGGTGTCTGTGTCTTTATCCGTCAGTCCAAAACAGACCAATTGGGCAAAGGGTGTTGGATTCAACTATATTCTTGTGGTGACCCTATAATTTGCCCTACATTAACGATCACTAGATATCTGTCTGTTAGGCCTAGTTTAGCTGGTAATTTTTTTGGTTCATCAAAATGGTCTTCCCCTTACGAGGTTTCAGTTCTCTGCTGTGTTTAGAAAAGGCCTTCAAGCTATTGGTTTGTCCAACGCTCATTTTTCGACCCATTCTTTCCATATCAGTGCGGCCACTGAGGCGGCCAGAATGAGGCCATAATTAAAAGAGATGGGGGCAGTGGCAATCAGATAGATTCAAGGTGTATGTGAGACCTAACCTTTCTATTTGATTTTCCTTCAGGTCCTAGAAAGAGCGTATGGATAATCGGCCATTCCTTTATATTCTGGGCACGTAGGAGAGCTTCTCAGCGTTGCTATACGGAAAACCTCTCACTTCCCAGTGACTCTGTATCAGTAGTATCAAAGTTTTGTACACAATGGCCTCCTCCTTCGATAATTTTAATACATGCTGGGGGTAATGATATAGGCCATATGAAATCATTAGATCTATTGTTTTTGATTCAACGGGACTTTCAGCGTTTTAAGCTTTCTTTTCCATTTTGCACATTTTTTCTAAGATAATTCCCCGCCTCCTTTGATTTTCTTCGCCTCATCTGAGAGCTCTGGAGAAGATTAGAAGGCGGATAAACAGGTCTCTAGAAAAATTCATGTCAGCTATTGGCAAAATATATCGATATATTGATTTGGAAGGCGGTATACCTGGTTTTTATAGGCCAGACTCCATTCACTTATCGGATGTGGGTCTTGACCTGTTTAACCACTTACCTACCGGGCCACTTTTTTACATTTGGTGGTCACAAGCTAAAAACATTTTTTTTTGCTAGAGAATTACTTAGAACCCCCAAACATATTTTTTTTTTTCAAACACCCTAGAGAATAAAGTGGCAATTGCTTCAATACTTTTTGTCACACGGTATTTGCGCAGCGGTCTTTCAAGCGCGATTTTTTTGGAACAATTTTACTTTTTTGAGTTAAAAAATAAGACACCAGTAAAGTTAGCCCAATTTTTTTCCATATTGTGAAAGAGGATGTTACGCCGAGTAAATAGATACCATACATGACCTGGTTGAAAATTGCGCGCACTCACGGAATGGCGACAAATCCGGTATTTAAAAAGTTCCATAGGCGACGCTTTAAAAATTTTTAACGGTTACCAGGTTAGAGGTGCAGAGGAGGTCTTTTTCTAGACTTATTGCTCACACTCTGGCGATCGCGGCGATACCTCACATGTGTGGTTTGAACACCGTTTTCATATGTGGGCGCGACTTACGTATGCGTTTTCTTTGCTGCGCGAGCTCGCGGGGACGGTGGCGATTTAAATCTTTTTTTTTTTAATTTCATTTATTTATTTATTTTTTTAGCACTGTTCCTTTAAAAAAAAAAAAATCTGATCACTTTTATTGCTATCACAAGGAATGTAAACATCCCTTGTGATAGTAATAGATGGTGACAGGTACTCTTTTTGGAGGGCGGGGGGGTCTAAAAGACAGCGATTCTGAATACTGTAGTTTTTTTAAATTTGGCGCCGTTAGCCGCTGTGTAAACCGGAAGTGACGTTGCTTCCGGAATTTGCCGAAGGAGACCCGATCGGAGCCGATTACGGCTTTGATCAGGTCTCCTTCCAGCCGGCGGACGCGCTGGATCGTCGATCCGGTCTCCCGGTGGGACGGGAGGCCGGAGAAGAGCGGCGAAAGGCGGCGGGAGGGGGGGGCGTCCCCTCCCGCCCCCTGGGGTAACGACCGAGCGGCTCCCGAGCCGGATCGATCGGTCGTTACCCCTGGATAGCCGACCGCCAGCTCTAAAAAATGATACCGGGATATAGCCTGCAGGTGCAGGCTATGTCCCGGTACAGCCGCTCAAACCCGACCGCCGCCTATTTACGGCGCTGGTCGGGAAGGTGTTAACCTAGGTCTTCAATCCAGTTTAGAAATGGCCACGGCTATTGGGTAGGCCTATCCAGTTTGCAACAGGATTGGCTGGTGGGGGACTATAGTTGAGGTTTTGTTTATTTTCTGTTTGAGTCCTAAGACTGAGCAGGATTTTCCATGAGTATTTTATTGGTTTGTTAATATATATGGATTGATATTTGGTTTAAATTAAATAAAAAAGAAAGAAAAATCATATATTTACCCATTTATTTAGCCATATATGGTTGTCAGGGTTGTTATTTGTTATGGCGGGTTTGGGGGGGCGGGCGGAGTAATGCGACCTGCGCTCCCATGTCTGTCCCTATCCCTTAATAAAATAACATTTTTGCATTTCATTAAAGTACACTAGCATTACAGGATTAACGTTCATACTATAAAACCCCATTCACGCCTGATCGTATTATAGCTTGAATATGCTTGAAACTACAAAATGCTGGAGGGGGAAAAAAAAAAAAAAATCAATGATTCTCTATGGAGATGGTTCACATCTCCACTCCAAAACACCTGAAGCCAAACAAGTTTGAGGCATTTTTGTTATGGAACATTTGTATTGCCATAGATATCAAAGGAAATGCGTCAGTCGCATGTATTAGAGTGACTTGCTCTTCTTTGGGCGTTTGTAAACGCGCAACAAAAAGCTTGAAAAACGATACGCTCAGGTGTGAATGCAGTCTAACAGGCACTGAACAGCTGAAAAATCAACTCACATTTATTATGCCTTCATTACGTCCGTGTGAAAGGGCCCTAAGGAGGGTAGAATGATGGGGAAAAAAGGGATTTTATTAAAAAAACTTACCGTAAAATCCTTTTCTCCGAGTTCACTGACAGACGCAGCTCATCAGGACGTGTGGGGTTTATGCGTGTCCCACTAGGGGTTAACTACGCAGGGAAAAGAAACAGCTGGCCCCTCCCATGGGGGCCGTCCTCTCTTCCTACATAAACCCCCTCATAGCATAGCTCTTCAGTTCATACACAAGCCGTACTAGAACAGAGCACAGAGGGGTGGGTGCTGCGTCTGTCAGTGAACTCGGAGAAAAGGATTTTACGGTAAGTTTTAATAAAATCCCCTTTTCTCCTATCATTCACTGACAGACGCAGCTCATCATGACGTGTGGGGACGTCCCCAAGCTGTGTCAAAAGAGGGGTGGGTAAACGCTAACAGTACCCAACTGAACCTCTAAAGGAGGCGCCAGACGCGCCTACACTGCCGCCTGTAAAACTTTGCGGCCAAAAGCAGCATCCGAAGATGCAAACACATCAAGTTTATAGAACTTAGTGAAAGTGTGAACCGAGGCCCAAGTGGCCGCCTTGCACACCTGTGACACCGAAGCCTGGTGTCTAACAACCCAGGTAGAATGAGCCCTGACCGGAAAAGGGGGAGCCTTGCCCCGAACAGAATACGCATAGGTCACGGTCTGTCTGATCCAACAAGAAATCGTAGCAGACGAGGCCGCCAACCCTTTGCGCGGGCCTTCTGGCAACACAAACAAAGCATCAGCTTTTCGAAAAGAAGCTGTAGCAGCCAATTACACTCTTAAGGCCCTCACTACGTCCAAAGCATGCAACTCAAACTCCTTTGGGTGCGATGGAAGAGGGCACAATGAAGGAAGAACAATATCTTCATTAATGTGAAAGGATGAAACCACCTTCAGAAGGAAGGAAGGAAGAAGGTCGCAAGACCGCCTTATCCTTATGTATGACTAAGTAGGGAGACTTGCACGATAGTGCTGCTAATTCAGACACCCATCTGGCGGAAGTGATGGCAACTAAAAAGGCCACCTTCTGCGACAGCATTGACAAAGAAATCTCCCTGATATTCTCATACGGCGGTTTCTGAAGAACAGAAAGCACCAAATTCAGATCCCACGGAGCCATCAAAACCTTCACCCGAGGCGCCACATGTCGCACACCTTGTACAAAGGTACGAATCAACGAGTGCGAAGCTAAAGGTCTCTGAAAGAGAATCGACAGAGCCGATATCTGGCCCTTGAGAGTACTCAAAACCAGTTTTTTGTTCAGGCCCTGTTGTAAAAAAGTCAGGACCCTGGACACGACATAAGAGCGAGGGTTATGGCCCTCCGCCTCGCACCAAGCAATATAAGCCTTCCAGGTGCGGTGATAAATCTTGCGAGAAGTACACTTGCGAGCTTTTAACAAAGTAGGGATCACGGAGTCGGCGACTCCCCCGTCTCTCAGCACCTGGGACTCAATAGCCAAGCCGTCAAAGCCAGCGAGGGTAAAGCAGGGTGCAAGATAGGTCCCTGAGACAGAAGATTGTCTCGCAGCGGGAGCCGCCAAGGGGCATCTGCCACCAATCGCACCACGTCGGCGTACCAAGTGCGCCGAGGCCAATCTGGAGCCACCAGGATTATTGGTATCCGCTCTGCCACTATCCTGCGTATCAATCGCGGAAGCAGTCGTATCGGAGGGAAAGCGCACAGAAGACGATAACGGCCCCAGGGGGCCACCAGAGCGTCCGTGGCCACTGCCAACAGATCCTTCGTTCTGGACACAAAGGTCTCCACATTGTGATTGAACCGAGACGCCATGAGATCCACGTCCGGCGCCCCCCATCTGCGGCAAATTTGATTGAACACCTCCGAGTGGAGAGACCACTCTCCCTGGTACAGCGTCTGGCGACTGAGATAGTCTGCCTGCCAGTTCTCCACACCCGGAATGTAAATGGCTGAGATCGCCGGAACGTGATGTTCTGCCCAACTTAGTATCAGAGCTGCCTCCGCCACAGCTGCTGGACTCTTTGTGCCGCCCTGATGGTTCACATACGCCACTGCTGTGGCATTGTCCGATTGAATTTGAATCGGACGACCCTGCAATCTCACTGTCCAGTGAGAAAGGCACAATCTGATTGCTCTCAGCTCCAGAACCTTGATGGGGAGGCGAGCTTCCTGTGCCGACCAACGGCCCTGGGCAGACAGCAGCCCCAGGATCCCTCCCCAGCCCGAAAGACTGGCATCCGTGGTGATAATCACCCACTGGAGGGGCAGGAACGGCTTCCCCTGAATCAGGGCCAAGTCCCGAAGCCACCAGGTCAGAGACGCCCTTGTCTGGTAGCTCAGACGGATCAGAAGGTCCAATGACTGAGGGGACCTGTCCCACCGAGCCAGAATTGCTCGCTGAAGGAGACGAGTGTGACTCTGGGCAAATGCTATCGCCTCGAACGACGAGACCATGAGCCCCAGCACCCGCATACAGAACCGTAATGAAGACTGACGGTGCGACAAGAGGGTGCGCACTGCCGACTGCAGAGACAGCAACTTGGCCGGAGGGAGGAATACCTTCGCCTGCTCTGTGTCCAGAATTAGACCCAGATACTCCAGGCAATGGGATGGAGAGACAGACGACTTCTGCAGGTTCAGTAACCAGCCGAAGTCCTGCAGTGAGGTCATTGTGATACCCACATTCTCCTCCAGAGCCGAGGCGGACTCCGCTCGCAGGAGCAGGTCGTCTAGGTAGGCTACTGCTGCAATGCCTCTCTGTCACAGCAACGCCAACACCGGTGCTAGCAGTTTTGTGAAAACTCAAGGTGCCGAGGCCAGGCCGAAGAGGAGTGCCACAAATTGAAAATGGAGGTCTCCCACCGCGACGCGCAGGAAGCGCTGATGTCGTGGATGAATGGGTACATGGAGCTACACATCCCTGATGTCCAGGGACGCCAGAAATTCCCCCTGATGAAGGGCGGCCACGACAGAGCGGATAGATTCCATTCGGAATTTCCGCGCCCCGACATACCGGTTCAGGGCCTTCAGGTCCAGTATGGGCCAAACCCCCACCCTTTTTTGGGAACCACGAAAAGATTCGAGTAGAACCCTCAAAACCTCTCTACTGGGGGCACTGGCACGATCACCCCCTGGTCTGAGAGTGCTTGTACAGCCCCAAAAAGGGCCTCCCGGCATTCCAGCGGGAGCCCTAAATTTGATGGGAAGAACCTGTCTGGGGGTATAGTGTCGAACTCTATCCTGTACCCGGTGGACACCACTTCCCGGACCCAGCGGTCGGAAATGTGAGCCAGCCACCGGCCTGCGAATCCCAGAAGACGTCCCCCCACCCAAAACCCGGGTGGGGGCAACCCATCAGGCTGAGGAAGACTTGTCCTCCGCCTTTTCGGTTTTGCGCTGCCACTGCCGTCTTTTGGCCCCTGCAGCAACCTTACCGGAGCGGGTCCCTTTACCTGCTGCGCCCGGGGCGCGAAAAAACTTCTGACCCGAAGGAGGGGGCCCCTGTCTACGGCGAAATTCACGCCTATAGGGCTCGGGAAGGAAGGTACTCTTACCTCCCGTGAAGTCCTTAATAATCTCATCCAAGCGTGGACCAAACAGACGTCCACCCTTAAAAGGGAGGTCAGCAAGACCTTTTTTGGAAGCATGGTCACCAGACCAAGAACGCAACCAAAGTACCCGTCTGAGTATGGCGGCAAATATCGTTATTTGGGATAACATCGGCAGTAAATCAACGTCCGCATCACAAAGGTACTTGAAACCTTGGAGCAAAAACTCAGCCTTCTGCGGCGCATCCATCAGGCGACCGCCTTCCAGGTCCTTCAGGAGCTCTTCCATACACTCGGACAGATGCTGCGCCGCCATGGCGGACGCCAAGGCCGGTCGCACAGCGGAACCTGCCACCAGGAACAGCAACTTTAAAAGCGCCTCTGTTTTTCTATCAGCGGGATCCTTAAAAGAAGGAGTCCCTTACAGAGGGATGGTCGTCGCCTTACTAAAGGCGTGCTATCGGTGTGTCCACCACAGGCGATTCCCATTTTTTCAAAAAGCATTCCTCAAAGGGATAGCGAGCAGCGAACCGTTTTGACAGCGAAGAAGAGTGCTGTGGACGCTGCCATTCACGATAAAGAAAATGATCAAAAAAGTCATTGTAGGGATAAGCCTCGGGGGCCCTAGGGGGCCTAGAGAACCCACACACATACGCAGCAGACTGCGATTCACCATCCTGACCCAGTTGCAGCTTAGTGCAAATGCCAGCGATAATGGTAGCAACCAACGCCTTCTCGCATGCAGCCGCCGCCCCCTGATCCCTTTCACCGTCCGATGGGCCCAGTTCCCCATCGGATAGGTCCACTGGGGTCTCTGAGACCCCTGAGGCCACTTCCGGCTCAGAATCCTCCCCTGATGAATAAAGAGGAGGAGGGGGACACTTCTTGGGGGCCTGTTGGGCGACCTCCGCCCGGGGGAGAAATTCGCTAAAGACCACCCGCAGCTGGTCCAAAAATGCCCCTTGCGCAGATTGCGCCGCCGCTGATGCCTCCTCAGCAGGGTCAGCAGTGTAATCTGCCATCGTCTTCCCCCCAGAAAAAGACTCTTAGTGACACACAGGGAACTGAGAATGAGGCACCCCCACACTGCCGCACACCACTGCCCACAGTGCACCAGGAAAACCAGGAGGACTGCACCCACTGCCACCAGCACCCACAGGGAGCCCAGCTATACTTGCTGTTCCACTGCCTGTAACTTCTGGATGTATCGTCAGAAGAGCCGCGCCGCCAGATCACCATTCCACAGAGAAGGAAAAAACGCTGCAGACACGTGTATTCAGAGGTATGCAGTCAAAATGGCCGTCGTTAAACACTAGAGGCCAAGCGACACCTTCAGGGAACGTGCCACCACTGCCACCTAAAAGTGCCCACCTGCGCCACCTAAAAGTGCCACCTATCAGTGCCCAGTGCCACTTATCAGTGCCGCCTATGAGTGACCATCAGTGCCGCATATCAGTGCCCGTCAGTGTTGCTTGTCAGTGCCGCCCATCAGTGCTGCATATGTGTCCCATCGTCAGTGAAACCTTATCAGTGCCACCTCATCAGTGCCAATCTGTACTGCCTCCTCAGTGCCTGTCAGTGTAGCCACATCGGTGCCCGTCAGTGAAGGAGAAAATGTACTTTATACAAAGTTTTGTGACAGAAACAAAGAAAAAACTATTTTTGGCCTTTTTTTTTAAAGCGCAAAAAATAAAAACTGCAGGGGTGATCAAATACCACCAAAAGAAAGCTCTATTGCATTTTTCTTTTGTTTCTGTTATAAAATTTTGCAAATTAGTAATTTTTCTTCATACATTTTGGAGAAAAAAAAAATATGCTGCTACATCTCTTTGGTAAAAATAACCAAAATTAGTGTATATTATTTGGTCTTTGTGAAAGTTAGAGAGTCTACAAGCTATGGTGCCATTCACTGAAAATTGATCACACCTGATGTACTGATGGCCTATCTCATTTCTTGAGACCCTAACAAGCCAGGTGGGTACAAATACCCCCAAAATGACCCCTTTTTAGAAATTAGACAGTCCAAGGTACTTAGTAAGAGGCATGGTGAGTTTTCTGAAGCTGTACATTTTTCCCACAATTCTTTGCAAAATTAAGATTTTTATTTTTTTATTTGTATTTTTTTCATAAAATTGTCATAACAGGTTATTTCTCACACACAGCACAAATTACACCCCATAAAACATTCTGCTACTCCTCCTGAGTATGGCGATACCACGTGTGAGACTTTTTCACAGCCTGGCCACATACAGAGGCCCAGCAGGGAGCACCGTCAGGTGTTCTAGGAGCATAAAATTACTTGACTACCTATCACACTTTTGAAGGCCCTGGAGCACCATGACAATAGAAACATGCAAAAATTACCCCATTTTGGAAAGTAAACACCCAAACATATATTCTTGGAGGCATAATGAGCTTTATGAACATGTAATTTATCCACAAGTTTTGTAAAAATGTGGAAAGAAAATGAAAACACACTTTTTCTTACACAAAGTTGTCAATTTATATACAATATTTCTAACACATAGCATGTACATAGCAAAAATTACACCAAAATATATTCTGCTACTTGTCCCGAGTATGGCGGTACTACGTGTGAGGCTTTTCCACAGCCTGATACAGAGGCCCAACATGCAGGGAGCACCGTCAGGTGTTTTAGGAACACACATTTCAAATCTAATTTGACTACCTATCACACTTTTGTGAGGCACTGATGGGCACTGTAGTGGCATGGATGTGGACGGGTGAGCCGGGGATGGAGCACGGGTGGGGACAGGTGAGCCGGGGATGGAGCACGGGTGGGGACAGGTGAGCCGGGGATGGAGCACGGGTGGGGACAGGTGAGCCGGGGATGGAGCACGGGTGGGGACAGGTGAGCCGGGGATGGAGCACGGGTGGGGACAGGTGAGCCAGGGATGCACGGGTGGGCGGGTGAGCCCT
>BLSH010535095.1:574558-586037 GCA_018402905.1 Glandirana rugosa
TTCCCTACTACACCGTTGGGATCGAACGTGTCCATTGGGGTCCCTTCGCACCACCAGTGAACTCTTTTTCCTCCTCGGGCCTCGTGGCGACATCCTAGGGTCTTCTGCCCCAAGTTTGTTTATTTATACTCGGAAATGTTAGTGAAATTCGAGAGCTGACATGGACTCTATGAGACAACACACTGATACTGACATACATTGCATCCCAACGGTGGACAGGTCCTAACTGGGCCTGTCAAGCCCAAAACTTAGTACACAGGCCCAAAGTCAGGTGAACTTTGGGCCTGTGTAATAAGTCTGTTTGTAAAGGCTCATATTTATTTGTTTGAACCCCGTCTTCTGGGATCCTACAGCGGTGCTCCGGGCTCCTCCTTTTTCTCAAGTGACCACCACGCTTCCCTGGGGTTACCTGTGCAAGCTAGGGTTGCCACATCATCCCTTTAATCCAGGACACATATTAATTACACAGGTTCTGTGGCTGATTAAGGTGGTAGTTAAACTCACTTGGTGCCTCCTCTGTATTAAATTAGCCTCAGAACCTGTGTAATTCATATGTGTCATGGATTAAAGGGATGATGTGGCAACCCTAGTGCAGACACGCTCCCGAGTCCTGCTGTTGTGTGTATTCACACAAACAGTGGGACTCGGCCCCGCCCCCTGGACTTGATTGACAGCTGCGGGAGTCAATGGCTCCCCAGCTATCAATCCAGCCAATGAGAACCAAAGCAGCTCAGGTGAGCTGCGAGGCTCGTCCCCGCCGCGTGTTCTTTTTGGGCTCAGGTAAGTAAAGGGGGGCTCGGGGGGGCTGCTGCAGGTGAAAAGCTTTTTCACCTTAATGCATAGAATGCATTAAGGTGAAATACCTTGAGGGTTTACAACCACTTTAAGCTGAAATGCATATACAGCAATAATACATACTACTCTGAACATCAATCATGTATATGCGGAAATGCAAACATTACTAGACAACACTGGAATAAGAATCCGGGTGCCTTTAGAATTATAGTGACACTCGCAGCAGATTGTACATCCAACGTGGTTTGAACGCAATGTGGGAAACATGCATGGAACTGCGTTCTGGTGTGAATGAGCCCTTAGGCATTTTTCAGATGTTTTACAGGCTCTTTAAGGCTGGGTTCACATATATGCAAATTGGATGTGGGCTTCCCCGCATCAAATTCGCATGACAGGAGATTGTGACGGGCTCTCTATGGAGCCGGTTCACATATCTCCGTGGCGGCTCTGCACAGGAGTCCTGTGTGTCTTTGGCTCCATTTCAGGGCTTAATTCAGGCAAAAATTTAGCTCTGATCCGTTCCTGAAACAGACAATAGGGACTCACCAGACACCCTGCTATGAGTCGCTCCATACGGAGGGGTGAACCCAGCCTAAAGTATGTTTTTGCACATGTATCAAGCTTCAGGAGTTTGTTTCCTGAGCTGGGCTGGGCAAGGGGAGAAAAGCAGTTCTATAGGAGGAGAAGAATTTTTCAGGAGTAAAAACACATGCAAAAATACATGAAACCGTGCGTATCGTGTGTTTACAGGCATGTTCATTAAAGTCTATGGAATCAAAAAATGCCTGAATATGCTAAAAAAGACATTTTGTGCGTATGGCATAGATTGCAGGGCAACTGAGCATACAATGTGAACAAGAACAGTTTGAAATAATGGGATTCTGCGTAGTCAGGCATAGTAAGGCGTAGTCAGGCGTAAAAAAAATGCTCAAGTGTGAATGAAAGCTAACATGTATTTACAGGCACACCTGTACACACACCTTAAATATTATAGGATCCTCTAGTATTATTTCATAACAAAGACAGTTTAGCTTATCAGATTTCTGATTTTTATTTTTCTGCATATCTCTTGAACCATCTTAAAGTGACACTCAACAATATCCTCATTTTTCAAAAATAATCCCTAAACATCTACTACTTAATGACCCTGTAATCCATGTCTCATTAAATTGTTTCTTAAGCCTCATGCACCAATTGTTGGACAACCACACGTCCAACTTTTGTCCAAATTGGCTGTTGGCGGTTTTGTCTAGTGTACTGACGGTAGCCAAGTAATCGGCCAACAAAGCCGAACGTAGTGACGTGCTACGAGCATATAAAGAGGAAGGTGAATGTGATTTGTGAATTACGAACACAGGCTTACACGACCGAACACTTCCTGGATTCCGGGCATGCGTGTTTGCTCTTCCAACCTTTTGTTGGGCCAAGTTCTGTATACACGAGCCAACAATTAGCCAACGCCTTGTTGACCAAAAAAAGTTTTCTAGTCTTGTCAGCCAACTTCTGTTGGACAATAATTGGAAATTGGCTGTTGGATCGTGCATACTAACGGTCGGATTATCGGACAACAGGCTGTTGGACGACTGTTGTTGGCCAATTATTGTACAGTATGTATGGGTCTTTACTGTGTTTTTCTCACTGCTGTGCCTCATCACTGTGCTTTACAACCCCCTCGTCCTCTCTTACCAGTACTGCTGCCATAGCACATCATACATCCATCCACCATCACATCACCTGCCAGCACTGGTCTGCACTTGCTGCCACAGGATAGACAGACCCAGAGCCGGTGCTAGGCTATTTTGCGCCCTAGGCAAGACCAGCTACTTGCACCCCCCCCAAAAAAAATATACTTTCTATACGGTATAGAAAGAGTACAAAATAGTCTAACATCAGCCCTGTCTATACCCCCCTGTGATGTGTGTGGGTCCCCTCATTGAACTGACCTGAGCCACCTTGCCAGACACCGCGAGAAGCGCATGGCTGGAGTACCTGGTCTGTCGGTCCCCACTCAGTCCCGCCGCCCAGCACAGTACTTCCACGGTTCCATCTGGCAGCTGAGTTTGTCCAACTGCTCCCCCAGCCTCCGGCTCTCACACTACAAGTCGGTAACAGACCAGGAGAGGGGCCCCACCAGGTGCAGCAAGTCCTCCAGCTGCCTCTCAACCCCGTGCCTGAACTCCTCCATCTCGGCTTGCAGCCCTGCACGGTCCCCCGTAGCTGACATTCCCTCTCCCTCTTGATGAGTGCCTATGACAGGCCCAGCACTAACCCCTGTAGCACTGGAAGATTACTGATGAGGGGGTGAATGTTTCAAGAGAGCAGTCCCCGGCGCTTCTTTTTGAATGTAAGTATTATTCTGCTAATGTGTGCTGTTTTTTTTTTAATTTTAAATAAACTTAGGCGTGAACTTAATTTTACTCCACATAATCACATTTTTGGTTAAATGTATTCTTTAAAGTAAATTTCAATTCAGAATATTAATAGTAGTGTGTACTAATTTATGATTGCCAAGGAATTTAATACAACCCCGTGTCTAAATTAGTTTCTCCAAAAGGAATGCCTTGTGCCCAGCTAAATAATTTAATGACTGTGCAGGGAATATAAGGATCCAGAAGAGAATGTTTTCACTGTACAAACTATGCACCATGCTGTTCCCAGCGGAGTCGGTACATCTGCTCAGAAACTCTAGCTCACTGGACCAACGAATGAGATGCTTTGCTTTTAATCATTAAAGCCTTAGTCACTTCTGGATTAAAAGTATTCTGACAGCTGGCGAGTTACAACTTTGCATACTGAAGTTTATATAATTATTTTGGTGAAGTAATAACACTTTAAATAAATAGTGACAAATACATTGTGGATGGCAGGTCGCAATTTCATGAGCAGTACCAGTTTGTATAGATTTGTCCCCAAAAGTTTTTATCATGGCAAAAACGGTATATTTGGTTTTCTAAGCTGACCACCTAGACTACAGAATTCCTCCTTCTACACATTCTCAGTTAACCCTTTTTATTGGTATATGTTCTCTTAATACTGAAGAGCCCAACTAAAGACCGTGCATTCTTTTGGTTTTAGATTTCTCTTTATTTCCTGTTAAAGTGTTACTAAACACACACTGTTTAATTTACATTGCCCCTTCTATTTCTGTATGTGGATGATGGCACTGTAATTATTTTAATTAAAAAAAATACATCTAAGCACCCTTTTTCCTAATCAATATTCAGCTGTCACGTGACCCAGCTCTTTCCCAGCCTGTCTGCAGGGAAACAGTGGCAGGAGGAGCTTCTAGTCCTGCTGCTCACATGTTCAAAGTAAAAAGTAAGATTTTGGGATAGAGAGTAAAAATAAATAATTAATATCAATAAACTGTTTTAAGTTGTCATACAAATATATATTTGGAATCAAATCGTTATTATTTTTTGGCAATAACATGGTGTGGATGGATTTCTACCAGTCACAGGCTGTGTCACGCCCCCCCCAGCCTGTGTCTTAGAATAATAGGGAGATGAAGCCTTCATTGATCAACATGTAATATCCCGCCCCCATTGTGTTTAGCTGGTGAGTGGGCACAGGGAGGAGAGAGGGAGTGGGCTATCATATACCCCTATGTAAATGCATACTCGTGTGACTCTATGATAGGGAGGAAATGTTCAGGGTAGAAAATGTACTGAAAACTGAGCATGTGCACTAGCTGCCAACACTGCTCTGCAAAATCCCCAACTGAAGTGGGGACATGGACAGAAGGGGGAGATGGAGAACAGCAGGATCAAACAGTTTTTTTTTGCAGAATACAGAAAACAAATCCCATAGTGACCAGGTGACTATGAGCAACATGCAATACAGAATTTATTGATAGTTTGTTAATAAAGTGGGTTTAATGACATGTTAATCAAAAAGGAAGTTAGAAGCAAACTTTCCAACAGAGGAATTGAAAGCAATAAAAATACATTGAGTGGAAGAAAGTTAAGACCCCCAATTTTATTGTTTTTTTTTTTTCCATGGGGGCACTACCCCCTCATTTTCTATCACTTTGACAACCTGTTGGTCTGTCAAATCTGCAAGTTTGTGAACTGTAATCAGTTAGAAACTCCAGATCAGGCATAAATCTTCAGTAGATGTGGACAACTGGGAAATATGAGGGTCTCCCACAGAAGGGGTAGATTTGTCTGTAGCTGTGAATCTAAGAAGCTCCTGCTCTTTACTGCATCCACAGATGATTTGGATGGAATTTAGCTGTAAGGAGTTTCCCATTTAAGGGCTTGTCCACACGGGTGGCCGGGGGGGGGGGGGTAAAAGCTGGTGCTGGAGCCCCTTCAGTGGCTCGCCTAAAGAAGGGCATGCAGCCACGGCAAAAATTAAAGAACATGTCGCATTTGACGGGTGGTACCACTGCCAAATACAACCCATGATAAGTGACCGTGGCCACACCACCATTGTCCAGCAACCCCATGTAATGCATGCAGTTGTAGTGTGGTGTTGCAGATTTTACTTGGTTAAAACAGGAGGTTAAGGAAGCACCATATCGCTTCATCACCACCTGTCAAACATCTATGAAAAGTGATGTTGCACATATGAACGAGCCCTTACTATAGGTGGATCAGAATTCTGAAAAAGAAGGTAGAGCCAGGCCAAGATCAGCAACAGATGGAGAGTCAAAATGGAGAAATGTCACAAAGAAAAACCTGTGTGCACGCACAAAAGTGTGCATGTCTACCTGTGTAAAATGCCTTTTCTGACATCTGGGTACATGGGTTTAATCAGGTTTAAAGGACAATTGGGGTTGATTTACTAAATGCAAATAGGCTGCTAGTGGGACAGTTTTTTACCTTAAAGCGGTTGCTAACCCAAAAAAAAATGCTGCTCCTGTCTTTTTAATGTGCAATTAACAGTATGGTGGTTTTGCTTTTTAAATTATTCCTCTGTATCCCCTAAAATATCTGTTTGATAATGCTAGGTCATGACTGACTCTATCATATTAGCTGATCTTGAGAGCCCCGCGGTCTGTGCAGTCTGTCACTAGCAGCTCTCCTATTCGCCTCTGCCTGTCTTCACCCCCCTCCTCCCCCTCCCTCTCCCTGTCAGTATGTAGAGTCTCTTCTCTGCTCTCATAATTAACTTTTAAAGCCCCTATGCCCTCTGCATTAGGTTTGCCTGTGCCGTGTTCTATCATAAATATTCTTATCTGCATAGATAACACACCAGCTTCCTACACACGGCTCTCTCTCTCCTCTCCAGCTGAACTCAGCAGCAGTGCTCGGTCCCACCCTCTCTTTGCTGAGCAGAGGAGAGAGAAAAAGGACAACTGATCCTAGGAAGCCTGTGTGTTATCAGTACAGATATATATATATATATATATATATATATATATATATATACAGTATGTTATAACACAGGCACAGGGGAACTTATTGTGCTAATACAAAGGGAATGGGAGCTCTTTATACAAGTTGCTTAACAACCTCATTAATGCAGGGAATGCATTAAACAGGGGCTCTAGGTTCACCCCCCAAAAAAAAAAAAAATTAAAAGTCAGCAGCGTACCACACTGCACTTTGTGAATGGACCTGATACGAAGGATGGACAGAGTACCTGCTCCCCCCTCCCCCAAAAATTGCAAAATGTGGTTGGAGCTCTGCTTTAAGGTAAAAAAGTCTTTAGCCTTTAGAACCACATTAAATATAGTGGGTATAGAAAAGAATCACCCCCACCTTTAAAATAATCACAATAATCTGAAATTAAGACAGACACAGTTTTTGTTTTATCCAGCTGTATTTACTCAGTGCAACTTATAACATCCAAGTGAAAGATATATTCAGAGTCCGCCTGTCTGTGTCAATGGACCAGTGGCGGCCGGTGCTCCATTTTTGGGGGGGGGGGGCGTCAAGCAAACCCCACCCCCCCAGTTGCCTGTCCACTCACCTGTCAGCCAGGCATTGGCGGCTTCTCCTCCCAGCCAATCCGGTCGCTTCTCCTGCTGGCCAACCCGCTTTCCGCCGGAAGGAGAAGCAGGAAGACAATAGCGAATATTGATTTGCTAATGTCACACTAGTGGGTGGGCTCAGGGTGCAGTGCTCTGTGCCCCGAGCCCAACCTTTTTGAAGCCAATTAGAGCCTCCGGCTCTAATCATGTGCTTCTAAAAAAAAGAAAACCCCATTAAAATCCATGTGTCCGGTGCCCTGCATGGAGATTAGGGGCTGGGCGCATGGAGATTACGGAGGCGGCATCCCTGCAATCTTTGTGGAGCGGCTTCCACTGCAATGGACACTGGGCAGAGGGGAGGGGCCAGGAGCGCCAACGGGGACCCAAAAAGAGGCGGTTTGCGGCCACTCTGTGCAATTCCATTGCACAGAGCAGGTAAATATGGACATGTTTGTTTGTTTTTTTTTTATTAATTTACCTTTAGGCCTCATGCACACAGGCGTTTTTACAGCTGCTTTTGGCAGTGTCAGATGTTTTTTTTTTTGCAGCTTAAAAATGCCTTTCCATATTATTCTATGGCCTCATGCACACACAAGCTTTTAGGTGCTGTAAGTGGTATAGGTGTTTTCAAGCTGCAAAAAAAAAACCCCAGGACCAGTGCATTCTGAGGCGCGGTGTTAGAGCTGTAAAAATGCCTGATGCTGATAAAAGCTGCTAAATGCGGCTTAATGAAGAACTGTGGTCAAAATGAAAAAATTAATATGTTATGTACCTATACAGTCTGTTAAACATGTCACTGTTTGTTTTGCAGAAAGCAGTAAGGATGCTGAGATCTCTACCTTGTCTCCTGCTCTCATGTGCACTTTCTTTAACCACTTGCTGACCGCCAACCGCAGGTTGACAGCGACAAGGTGGTTCGATATCGTAAAACGCCATCATATGACGGCGGCTGCGAGATCGCGCACTGTGAGCGTGCGAGCGGCGCCGGAGGCACGCTCACTGTGTTCGGGGGGGCCAGGGAGCGGGTGCGGCGGACTCGATTTCCGCTGGCTACCCGCGATGCCCCCCCGCAGTGAAAGAACGGAGGTCCGTGTAGTAAACACGGATCTCCGTTCTGTGAGAGGGAGAAGGGCTGTGATCACAGCCTTCCTCTATATGGAAACTGTGATCGCTCCCCTTCCCCTGCTAGGGTAGCCCACACACAGTTAGAACACGGCCAGGGAACACAGTTAACGCCCCCTGCAGGTTAACCCCTTCACTGCCAATGGCATTTACACAGTAATCAGTGCATTTTTATAGCATTGATCGCTGTATAAATGCCAATGGTCCAAAAAAGTGTCAAAATGGTCCGACATGTCCGCCCCAATATCGCAGTACCGCTAAAAATCGCAGATCGCCGCCATTACTTGTAAAAAAAAATAAAAAATAAAAACCCCAAAAATGAATTCTCACCATCCGTAAACGTGGCAACTTTTGCGCAAACCAATCAATAAACGCAGATTGCAATTTTTTTAATCACAAATATGAGGAAGAATATAAAATCGGCCAAACCCGTTGAAAAAAATGTTTTTTTATTTTTTTTTTTGGATTTGCATTTTAGCAAAAAGTAAGAAATTTGGGTTTTCTTTGCAAAATTGTCGCTCTTCTTTTGTTTATAGTGGTGATCAGAAATGACGCAGCGGTAATCAAATACCACCAAAAGAAAGCTCTATTTGTGGGAAAAAAAGGACGCAAATTTCGTTTGCGTACAACACCGCACGACCGCGCAATTGTCAGTTAAAGCGACGCAGTGCCGAATCGCAAAAAGGGCTCTGGTCCTAAAGTGTGAAATCCTTCCGGGGCTGAAGTGGTTAATGAAGTGACAACTTTACTTCCTGGTTTTCTAATTACATGTGTTGAACTCCTGTTGTCCCCTTTTGCATCTATCTCTCTGCCAAAACGTCCTGACATCAGTGGGGGAGGGGCTCTTGTATCAAATGGGAAGCTGAGGGATTTCATTCTACACAGAACCCTGATTCGGCTCCGCCCACAATCTGCCTGCAAAGCCCCACCCACTCCCTCCTATGTCCCTCCTTTGCCCGCCCACTGCTTTAGATCCTAGACCTAGCTTGTCTGTAATGACTTGTGCCTGTTTTACATAGCACACACCCAGCTATTTATTGGCAGATGGGTGTGTGTTATTTAAAATAGACTCAGCATGATAGAAGACAGGAGGACTTAGAGATAGACAAGCTATTTCACTGACAGGAAATTACATCTGAGCTCTGCTGAGACCAGAATTGCAGCTATATGGAAGGAAAATAATATTTTCAGTTATTATGTTTATTACCATGTGTAACTTTTAGGTATTTATATGAGGATTGTTGTCTTTAGTTAGTATTAGTTTAGTACTTTAACATTGGATACAGCCGCATTAAGCCTCGTCAAGTATTTCTCATACCTCTATTCAAAATCAATGGTTCCCTATGGGAGCCCACTGATTTGAATAGAAGTCGCACCAGAAGTTGATCCAGGGTGAATCCGATTGCCTCTCGGGGAATCAGGAAGGAATTTTTTTCCCCCGTTATAGCAAATTGGATCCATGCATTGCTGGGGTTTTTTGCCTTCCTCTGGATCAACTGTGGGTGAAGGATCGTATATGGGATTATTTGGTTGTGTATGTGTATGTATGTGTATGTATATATATGTGTATATATGTATGTATGTATATATATATATATATATATATATATATAAATGTTTTTTTTTTTTTTTTTTTTGGTTGAACTGGATGGACTTGTGTCTTTTTTCAACCTGACTAACTAGGTAACTATGTAAGTCGGATCATGATAATCTGACTTGCGGCGCGGCTTGTGTACTGAGGATCTTGAAGGGGAACTCCTCACCAAAATGAAAAAAAAACTGGCGTGGGGTTCTCCCTCAAGATGATGTCAGACCCTTCGGTCTAGTATGGATTTTAAGGAGAACCCCCACGCCCAAAAAAATGGCGTGGGGTTCCCCCCAAGTTCCATACCAGACCCTTATCCAAGCATGCAGCCCGACAGGTCAGGAAAGGGGGGGGATGAGTGAGCGCCCACCCTCCTGGACCATATCAGGCTAAATGCCCTCAACATGGGGGGTGCTTTGAGGCACGGGGGACTGCGCCCCCCCACCCCAAAGCACCTTGTCCACATATTGATGGGGACAAGGGCCTCTTCCTGACAACCCTGGTTGATGGTTGTCAAGGTCTGCGGGCATGGGGCTTGTCAGAATCTGGAAGCCTCCTTTAACAAGGGGACCCCCAGATCCTGGCCCCGCACCCTATGTGAATGAGTATGGAGTACATTGTACCCCTACCCATTCACCCCAAAAAAAGTGTCAAGAATGAAAACACTACACAGGTTTTTAAAGTAATTTAATAAGACAGCTCCGGCGTCTCCTCCGATTTCTTCTCCCTCCAGCGATGTCTTCATCCTCCGGTTCTTCACCCACCTCCTCTGATGTCTTCTTCCCCTCTCCGGTTCCTCTCCTCTCTGCGCTGCGTTCTTCCCCTCTCCGGTCCATCTCCTCTCTGTGCTGTCTTCTGCCTCTGCCGGGTCTCCTCTCTCCACTACCTTCTCCTTCTGTTCTTCCTCCGATGTTCGCGGGGGGGGGCGGGATCTGGGAGAATCTTCCAAATTTTGATAATGTACCCCATAGCGTGCGCGCGCGTCCGTGCACATTTGCACGTGCGTATGCGCCGGTATTGGCGCCAAAACGGCCAATTAAGTGGACAGCACCCTGCAACCAGTGCTATCCGTTCTACAGCGTTTGTGTGTTCCTGAGTGACCTGTTATCCTGATTATCTGTGACCTGGCTTGTCTTGACCCTGCTTTTGATCTCCGCCTGCACTGACCTCAGCTTCCACGACCACTCTTCTGCCTGCTCCCTTGTACTTTGCCGCCCACGGACTCTGCCTGTGCCTGTCTATTCTCCTGCCTTACCCTTCTGTACTGCACCGCCAGCCTGCTACTGACCCAGCCTGCATCACTACGCCTCTGTCTGCACAAGCTCATCAAGGACCTGCACATCACCACCAGTGACCCAGTCCGACCCTCGTGCCTTCCTGCACTCCCGAGCCTCCTGTTTACTCTACCAGGGGTTCCCGAATCAGGGTCTTAAGAGAGGTTGCCCACTGCATAAGTCAGACTCCACCACCAGGTATGTGACAGCCCCCTTGGTGTGGGGGTTCCCCTTAAAATCCATACCAGACCAAAGGGCCTGGTATCGTCTTGGAGGGGAACCCCACGCCAGTTATTTTTTTTCATTTTGCGAGGGGTTTCCCTTCAAGATCCTCAGCACACATCAGCACATGATCCGACTTCTGGTGCGACTTCTAGTCAAATCAATGGGCTCCCATAGGGAACCACTGATTTTGACTAGAGACAGAGAAACACTACTAAAAGCTAGCGTGGCTAAACGCGCATTAACGCCAATGCAAAAAGCTATTAAAAGTGTGTTTTTACAGCCGCATTTTCTTGGCGTTGTTAGTGGATTCTTTGCTATCACCTCTGTGTTGTATGTGATGATCGGGAGTGAGGGTCAGTCCAGCATAACACACAGTGTCCTGCATATGAGCAAGAATAGTGTGTCCACTTCACATGTCCTCCTGTCACTCTGCCCCCTCCCTGTCACTCTGCCTGCCCCCTCCTGTTACTCTGCCCCCTTCTGTCACTCTGCCCCCTCCCTGTCATTCTGCCTGCCCCTCCTCCCCGTCCGTCTTACTGTCCCTCCCCCGTCTCACTG
>BLSH010535095.1:603925-616029 GCA_018402905.1 Glandirana rugosa
AAATAAATTAAATAACCATTAATCGTGAATATAACCATTATTGTATGATTGTTATACTCCATGTATATGTGGAAAATCATCCATCATATTTCCATCGCGGTAGGTCATAGTAAATTAAATATATAAATGTGAAGGGTAGTCCCTTCCTTGATGACCCCCGTCGTTTGGATGAAGCTTTGACCAGAGTTATGGTTTATAGGTTCGCGTCATGAGTATAAGAGAATAATAAACGGTGAGTGGAGCCACTCCTAACATAGACGTCGATACCTATAAAAACCAATGTATTTGTTATCCTTATAGTTATGCCTTCTTCAAAAATTGGCAACGCCGCACGACCGCGCAATTGTCAGTTAAAGCGACGCAGCGCCGAATCGCAAAAAGGGCTCCGGTCCTAAAGCTGGAAATCCTTCCGGGGCTGAAGTGGTTAAACAGTTCATTAATATCATGGGTATTAGTAACCCTTTCTTGGTTAAAAACTTCTTCCGTATTGATATTCCTATTGTTTATGTAACCAAAAATATCCATAGCTGCAGATACAATCCTCACCGAGGTGAGTGGCAAATAATAAGAGAATATGAGTACTGCGCTTGGATATTTGGTATTGAGACCAGTTTCGAAGTAGGTTTGCTGCCCCCAGTAGTTCCTTCCCTGATGGGAAGTGTAAATATATAAATTAAATGATACTGGATGGCGCTACCTTTATACTACCTACTAAAAGGTGTATATGTACCTCATATTGTTAGTATGTTATTACCAATATAAGTGCTAATTACCAATAAATTAAATAAAAGTAAAAAAATAAAGATATATTGTGATGAGGGGTATAATGGAGTGTGCAAGTTAGTGTCACCACTATACCTGTAGAGTGAACGTGTAGTCAATCTATAATCTTAGACCCCCAGTAAAAAAATATAGAATATAAAAAAAAGGAATAAATAAAAAGAAATTGATATTATGTAAACTAACTCGTATGCTTCTGCTGAGTGGTGTAGATGATAATTTCAACAATGCAATACAATGTCAGATGCTTTCAACACTTTTGCAGCAGCTCAAACATCCCAATTATAAAGTGCTCTGTGATTTCTAATAAATACAATTCAGTGAATATACTGTGTTAAAATAAAAACTTAATTTATATATTTACACTTCCCATCAGGGAAGGAACTACTGGGGGCAGCAAACCTACTTCGAAACTGGTCTCAATACCAAATATCCAAGCGCAGTACTCATATTCTCCTATTACATATGTAAGTTCCGCCTGCATATAAAAAGGGTACTCTAACCACACATGTGAGGTATCACCGTGATTGTTAGAGCAAGAGCAATAATTCTAGCACTACATCTCCTCTGTAACTCAAAAGTGGTAATCTGTCTGACAATTTTAAACTTTGCCAATGGAGATTTGTAAGTGCCAAAGCTTGTCGCCATTCCACGAGTGGGCGCAATTTTGAAGCAATTTTGTTTTTATTGCATTTTAGTGTAGATATGAGATTTGAGGTCTTTTTGACCCCAGATCTCATATTAATGAGGTCCTGTCATGCTTTTTTCTATTACAAGGAATGTTTACATTTTTTGTAATAGGAATAAAAGTGACCCATTTTTTTTTTAATGGATAGTATAAAAATAAAAAATAACAAGTAATATAAATAAGAAAAAAAAAATTGAAAGTGCCCCGTCCCACCGTGCTCGCGTGCAGAAGCGAACGCATATGTAAGTCCCGCCTGCATATAAAAACAGTGTTCAAATCACACATGTGGGGTATCGCCACGGTCGTTACAGTGAGTGCAATAATTCTAGCTCTAGACCTCCTCTGTAACTCAAAAGTGGTAAGCTGTAGAAATTTTTAAACTTTGCCAATGGAGATTTTTAAGTGCCAAAGTTTGTCGCCATTCCACATGTGGGCGCAATTTTGAAGCAATTTTTTGATTGTATTTTAGTATAAATATGAGATCTGAGGTCTTTTTGACCCCAGATCTCATATTTATGAGGTCCTGTCATGCTTTTTTCTATTACAGGGAATGTTTACATTTTTTGTAATAGGAATAAAAGTGACCCATTTTTTTTTAAATGGGCAGTATAAAAATAAAAAATAACGGTGTTCAAACCACACATGTGAGATATCGCCGCGATCCGTACATCAAGTGCAATAATTCTAGCACTAGACCGCTTCTGTAACTCAAAAGTGGTAACCTGTAGAAATTTTTAAATTTTGCCAATGGAGATTTTTAGGTGCCCAGTTTTAAGTGTTTGTCACCATTCCACAAGGATGGATGAGTTTGCTTTGAATATTAAAAATGAATTTAATAGCTTTTTTTCTAGTTTTGGTTTGCGGTGCTCAGATGCAGTGTAGTTCTGCTATAAGTGAATGGGTATTCTTTGCATAGTGTAACTTCACCACATTCACTAAGCTAACGGAAACTCTCTTCCCTTGCAGCATGCTCTTTTTCCTTTAGTAAATCAAGCCCAGTGTGTTTCCTAATTTAACACAAATGGAGCAAGGGCTCAGTGTATTAAAAAGAAGATTTTATGTCTCAACAAACAATTACTCAACACTAAGACTCCATGTACACTAGCGTTTTTTTAAGCTCCTTGAAGCTATTATGAGCATTTTTTTCCTGCTCCTAGAAGCGAATAGTGTTATCCTAGTGGTGTCCATGCACACTATTTTTCAAGCTTCAGCATTTAGGCTCCATGCACACTAGCATATTTTTAAAAGCTCAAAAAAAGGCTTTAAAAAAAAAAAAATGCTGGATGAAAAACGTGTTTTTGTGTTGGCTTCTATTCGTGTTTTGGCAGCTTTTAGGAGCATTAGCATTTTTACAGTACATGAAGAAAAAAAAAACGCTTGAAAAAGGCTGTTTGTAGCATTTTAGTAGCGTTTAAGAGCATTTAGCGTTTTTTTCTGCCAGGAAAACGCTCCCAAAATCTCTACAAAAACATTTTTTTTTCTGCTCCTAGATGCTGAAGCTCAAAAAATGCTAATAGCCTAAAGTAGTGTGCATGGGCACATACAATAAGGCCTCATGTACACTGCTGCTGGTAAATGGACATTTAGGAGCAGTTGGGCATTTTTTTCAGCAGCCCCTGAACTTTCCTCTAGTTATCTTATCAGTACATGTACACAGGATTGTTTACAGTCGTTTCTAGGCAGTTGAGTTTAGAGGCTTTTTTTGGAAAGCAAAAAAATGTGTTCAGGACGGAAGTTCAGAGGCATTTGAAATGCCAAATGCCAGTAACAGCTTGTAAACGCGGTAATTCACATTAATCAGCATTTCATTTATATGCGTTTGACATAAAAATAAAAAAAAACGCATCTAGACGCAAACGTGGCAAAACGGGGCTAAATGTGGCATGTAAAACGTGGCTAAACGGCCGTTTTTTAAGCATCGGTTTCTAGCTGTCAAAAAATCATTCATGGATGGTTGAAAAAGTGTCCCATGTACATTAAGCCTTACACTATTTAGCTTCGAGCAGAAAAATGCTAATAGCAGCTTCTAGGAGCTTAAAAAAACACTAGTGTGCCTGGAGCCTTAGGAGCAGAAAAAAAATAGTTTTTGTACAGTTTTTGGGAGCGTTTTCCCCACATAAGAAAAACGCTAAACGCTCCTAAGAGCTACTAAAACAATCCTAACACCTTTTTTTGTTCTTCATGTACTGTAAAAAGGCTAATAAAATGTTAACGCTCCTAAATGCTCCTAAAAGCTACTAAAACACTACTGCAAACAGGCACAAAAATGCTATTAACAGCATTTTTCATCCAATGTTTTTTTCTAATGTTTTCTGAGCTTATAAAAAATGCTGGTGTGTATGGAGCCGAACTTTCAGGACAGGACATGGTTCCAGTAATCCATGTCCTTAGTCTGCTTGTCTTCAGCAAACTGTTTGCAGGCTTTCTTGTACATCATCTTTATAAGAGGCTTCCTTCTGGGACCACAGCCATGCAGACCAATTTGATGCAGTGTGCTGCATATGGTCTGAGCACTGACAGGCTGACCCCCCACCCCTTCAACCTCTGTAGTAATGTTGGCAGCACTCATACTTCTATTTCCCAAAGACAACCCCTGGATATGATGCTGAGCATGTGCACTCAACTTCCTTGGTCGACCATGGCAAGGCCTGTTCTGAGTGGAACCTGTCCTGTTAAACCGCTGTATGGTCTTGGCCACCGTGCTACAGCTCAGTTTCAGGATCTTGGCAATCTTGTTATAGTCTAGGCCATCTTTATGTAAAGCAACAATTCTTTTTTTTTAGATCCTCAGAGAGTTCTTTGCCATGAGGTGCCATGTTAAACTTGCAGTGACCATTATAAGAGATTGAGAGCAATAACACCAAATTTAAGACACCTGCTCCCCATTCATACCTGAGACCTTGTAACACTAATGAGTCACATGACATCGGGGAGGGAAAATAGCTAATTGGGCCCAATTTGGACATTTTCCCTTAGGGGTGTACTCACTTTTGTTGCCAGCGGTTTAGACATTAATGACTGTGTGTTGAGTTATTTTGAGGTGACAGCAAATTTACACTGTTATACAAGCTCACTACTTTGTATTGTAGCAAAGTGTCATTTCTTCAGTGTTGTCACATGAAAAGATATAATAAAATATTTACAAAAATGTGAGGGGTGTACTCACTTTTGTGAGATACTGTATCACCGATCCTTGTTTCCACAACAACCCAACATTTTCAAAATCCAATTGTCATTGGGACAGAAAGTGAGGTAAAATCTTCTGAACAGAAACATAGACAGGCAAACAAATGTTACAGGGGTGTTACCCCTTCCCTATGCTATCCAAAAAAACCTAAACATTTTTTTTTTGGCTTGAGCTACACTTAAAAAATGTACCTGTTCCAACTTACAAGCAAATTCAACTTAAGAACAAACCTACAGACCCTATCTTGTTTATAACCCGGGAACAGCCTGTACATGTATAAACATTTTTTTTAGAGGGAACGGGTCCTAAGAGAAGGTTCAAAAACCCTCATATTTCGGGCCCCACAAACACCTATAAAATCATTTGAAATAACCATTGCTTTGGTTAGAAAATTGTGTTTTAGTACATATTTATAAAGCATCAAATGTGACACCAAACACTCTCTGGTATTTGTAAGCAGGTGCTGACAGGGTGCCTGTGAGTATTTTAGCCCTGTCTGCACTGCATTGTTATTTATGCAGAAACTGCTATCCGGCAGGGAGGGAAAGAATTAAAGTATAACTAAATGCAAAACTTTTTATTTAGTTTTGGATATAGTGGAGAGAGATTAGATCCCCTGTCAGTTTTTATTGCTGTCTGTGCTCCCATTAGGGAAATTCACCCTCTCTATTTGTCCTGTTTACCATTATCATTGAAAGTGAAAGTAAAAGAAAATCCCAAATTTTGGGTTGTCCCCAGAAAAGTAATAGATGGGAAATCTTCCAATGGGAACACTAGTTCTAGTGGTCTGGGGGTCCCCAAGGAATTCCCTTAATTTGCAGAGATTTACTATCACTTCCTGTTTGGCTATGGGAAAGGAAGGGAAGGGACATCTTCTAAATGGGGCACAGTTGGCAAAAAATAAACCAACAGTGGTTATAACCCTCCCTTACTCTATCCAAAATTAAAAAAAAAAGTTTTGCCTATAATTCTACTTTAACTTATTTCCCTGGTCTTTCACTTGACGTGCTTCTGCTGGGCTCTGCCTTTTTTCCTGTGGGCATAAAAGCAGGAGGGAGCTTTGCCCAGACGGAGTCCAGCCACATGGGAAAAAGACAGGCTGACTGCTGCAATGTAATTTGATCCTCAGCCACCAGAGACTGACAAGCATACCAACATCTATGGAGCTGCTGGGACTTACAGTCCTCCTGAAGACACCAACATGGACTCTACCTTTGCAGGAATACTGGGCAGCACACAAGCCTGAGTTAGAGATTAGGGATGTAGGAAATGGAACTGTTTCTTGTGCATGTGGACTATGCCAAGTCTTGCACCTTTTTCTAAGTAAAGCTTTCAGCAGTTCCTTCTGCCTGGTCTGAAGTTATTGAAGGAGTGTAATGCAAGTAACCGGCCCACATAGTCTCCAGCTTGTGGGTCACTAGTCATATTAAGGTATGAAGTCAGAACATAAAGAGACGTCCTATTGCATTACTACATGTGGTTGCCATGAGCAACTGAAGCTTACAGTCAGTTAAAGCAGCCTGTCAGTAGTGTGTACCTGTTACAGGTGGGACAGCCTCTTGCAGAGAGGGAGATGTTGTCGGTACTTCTTCTGTAGCGGTCTGTCTCCCATAGCAATGGAGCGGATTGGCACTGCCGAGGTCCCCATCCTGTACAGAGTTATGGAAATTTCAGAGTTAAGTGAGTGCGCCCATAGAGCCCATGCTAGGTGCATGGCGGGCCCCATTATGCTACTGGGGAGAGGTAGTTGAAAACGCTGGACATGTGGATGTGAACATAAGCTCAGTGTGTCCCTCCTAAATGCAAGCTACAGTGAAAGGTGTACATTTACACAGGGACCCGAGAGTTAAGTGAAGAACAGTTACAGTGCAAGTGCACATGGTGTACGTTCATGTGGAGGCCAGTCTTAAAGTTGAGTATTTCCCTACGGCGGCCTCAGCCGCTCCCAGGGCATTGATGGAAAAGGCACAGTAAAGGTACAAGTGATTGTGTTGATGCTTAATACACCAAGAAAGTTTACTAGATTTCATTCATGTGTGTCATCTTCCGGGTTGTGAACTTGGCTCAAGTAAATGTACAATAAGAGATTATGCCTCAATCTAGGTAGGTAAAGCTGAGGAAGGGGGTACTATCATCCATATTAGGTCAATAGAAACAAATCGAGAGCCTAGACCTGCCCCAACAAACAGCCCCCGGCAGAGGAAATGTGGCATGGACTATCTCGGTACCCAAGGATTTGACAACTTATTAAGATAAAACTTAACAATTTTTTGAAAGAGACATAAAACAGCAAAAAATGGATTTAAAAACAATTGTTACAACCATGCAAGTACATATCAGAACTTATCAATGGTATCCAGCAAAAGCTGGTGATGTTTGGATATGACAAGCCTTGACAGGATTCTCTACATGTTTCATGGACTATGCCGTTTCTTCAGGAGAAGTCAGTCATTGTCATCTAGAAGATCAAAAATAGTGATAGTAATAAGCCACATATAATGTAAGTATATAAAAGTGTTTAGCCCAGACAGGGTTAAGATGATATAAGGATATAGCCATGGGAGCATTTCATTTCATCATGTTGCTTACCCAGATTGGTCATCCGATGATAATTACAGCGGAACAGGAGACACTTTTGACATCAGCTGGAGAGACAGAGCAGTGCTGTGTTATCTATAAAGATAAGAATATTTCTGATATAACACTGACACAGGGAACTTATTCTTCTAATACAGAGGACATAGGAGCTTTTAGAGCTAATTATGAGAGCTAAGAGGAGAATCACACAGGAGATAGAGCTGGGAGTGACATAGCCTGCATAGACCATGGGGCTCTCAATATAAGCTATATACAGGGGGAGGCAGCATCCGCGGATGCTGACACATCAACTTGTAAAACTTAGTAAACGTGTGCCCCGAGGCCCAAGTGGCCGCCTTGTACACCTGTGACACGAAGCCTGATGCAAAAAAAACAGGACCATGGACACCACGTAAGAGCGGGGGTTCCAACCCCCCGCCTCACAACAGGCAATATAGGCCTTCCAGGTGCGATAATAAATCTTGCGCAAAGTACACCTGCGCGCTTTAAGCATGGTAGGGATCACGGAGTCAGCGACACCCCTATCCCTCAACACCTGGGACTCAATAGCCAAGCCATCAAAGCCAGCGAGGGTAAAGCAGGGTGCAAGATGGGTTCCTGAGACAGCAGATCTCCGCGCAGCGGAAGACGCCAGGGAACATCTGCCACCATTTGCACCACGTCGGCGTACCAAGGGCGCCGAGGCCAATCCGGAGCTACCAGGATTGTCGGAATCCCCTCCGCTTCTACCCTGTGCAGTAGCCGCGGTAGAAGCCTGATGGGAGGAAAAGCGTACAGGAGCAGATACCGACTCCAAGGCCGCCAGTGGATCTCTCGTCCTGCACACAAAGGTTTTCGCCTTGTGATTGAACCGAGACGCCATGAGGTCCACACCTGGCGTGCTCCACTTGTGGCAAATCTGGCGGAACACTTCTGGATGTAATTCCCTGGATTCATTCCCCTTGATCCAGAGTCTGGTGACTGAGAAAGTCTGCCTGCCAATTCTCTACGCCCGGGATGTAAATGGCGGAGATTGCCGGCACGTGAAGTTCTGCCCATCGCAGAGTGAGAGCCGCTTCCGCAGCCGCTGCCGAGCTCCTCGTTCCGCTGACTAGCGGCCCTGAGCAGACTGCTGCCCCAGTATCCCCCCCCCCCAGCCCGGTAGGCTGGCGTCCGTTGTGACTATTGACCAATTCAGGGGGAGAAATGACTTCCCCAACGTTAGAGCAGGGGCCCGAAGCCACCAGGCTAACGATCATCTGGTCTGATGATCCAATCTGATCAGCTGGTCCAGGGACAGCGGAGACTTGTCCCACCATGACAGAATTGCTTGCTGAAGGAGCCGAGTGTGACTCTGGGCATAAGGTACCGCCTTGAAGGCTGAAACCATGAGCCCCAACACCCGCATACAGAATCTTAAGGAGGACCACCGGCGTGACAGCAGAGTTCGCACCGCCGCTTGCAGTGTCAGCAACTTGGCCGGAGGCAAGAATACCTTCGCCTGCTCTGTGTCCAGAATCAGACCCAGGTATTCCAGGCGACAGGATGGGGTCAATGTCGACTTCAGCAGATTGATCAGCCAGCCGCAGTCTTTCAACGAGGCCATGGTGATAGCCACGTTCTCCTCCAGAGCCGAAGCAGACTCCGCTCTCAGGAGCAGGTCGTCGAGGTATGCTACCACCGCAATGCCTCTCTGCCTCAATAGCGCCAGCACCGGAGCCCCCAGCTTGGTGAACACCCGAGGAGCCGAGGCCAGACCGAAGGGAAGTGCCACGAATTGGTAATGCAGATTGCTGTGATTGCTTTGCTCAGCAGGGATCGCTCGCTGATCTCCCCTGAACAGGCGGATGACAGGTCCATCTCCTCTCACTGTGTGGGGACAGACCTGTCAGAGTCCCGCTCTCCTCTATGGGGAGATTGGATGAAAACGGACCGACTGTCTGTTTTTATGCAATCCGATTCTCCAGATGGATAGAACATAGGGTTTCCATCCGTCTGGATTTCACGGACAGGATCGGATTGGATATCGGCAGATGTCAGTGGATATGTCACCGCTGACATCTGCTGCCCCATAGGGGTGCATGGAGCGTCCGGTCAGGTCCGCCTGAAAAACTGACAGGCGGACCTGATCAGAAAGCCTCTGGGAAAGGGGTCTTACACTCTATTCACGTCTCCACACCGAGGTCAGATCTAAGGGAATCTGGGGAGGGCTATGTCCCACCAGATTTTAGTTAGCCCACCCCAGGTCTCTGAGAGTGCATCCACTGATCCACGAGCCAGTCTGATTCTGATGCAGAGATTTGATGCAAGAAGACACACTAATTGGGACATCTGATGTAAGGCGGCACTCCGATGGAGACATTGATGTACGGGGGCATTTTGATGGGGACACCTGCTGTAAGGGGGCACTCTGATTGGGACATTGATGTAAGAGGGCACTCTGATGGGGACATCTGATGTAAGGGGGCACTCTGATGTGGACATCTGATGTAAGGGGGCACTCTGATGGAGACCCTGATGTGAAGGGGCACTCTGATGGGGACATCTGATGTTAAGGGGCACTCTGATGGGGACACCTGATGTAAGGGTGCACTCCGATAGGGACATTAATTTAAGGGGGCACTCTGATGGGGACATTGGACGTAAGGGGGCACTCTGATGGGAACACCTGATGTAAGGGGGCACTCCAATTGGAACATTGATGTAAGGGGGCACACTGACAGGGACATCTGATGTAAGGAGGCACTCTGATGGGGACACCTGAAGGGGGCACTTTGATGGGGACATTAATGTAAGGGGGCACTCTGATGGGACATCTGATGTACCGGGGCATTTTGATGAGGACACCTGATGTAAGGGGGCACTCCGATTGGGACATTGCTGTAAGAGGGCACTCTGATGGGGACATCTGATGTAAGGGGGCCCGCTGATGGGCACACCTGATGTAAGGTGGCACTCAGATGGGGACATTGATGTAAGAGGGCACTCTGATGGGGACATCTGATGTAAGGGGGCACTCTGAGGGGGACACCCAATGTAAGGGGGCACTCCGATAGGGGCACTGATGTAAGGGGGCACTCTGATGGGGACATGTGATGTAAGGGGGCACTCTGATGGGGACATCTGATCTAAGGGGGCACTCTGATGGGGACACCTGATGTAAGGGGGCACTCCGATGGGGACACCTGATGTAAGGGGGCACTCCGATAGGGACATTGATGTAAGGGGGCACTCTGATGGGAACATCTGATGTAAGGGGACACTCCGATAGGGACATTGATGTAAAGGGGCACTCTGATGGGGACATCTGATGTAAGGGGGCACACTGATGGGGACACCTGATGTAAGGGGGCACTCTGGTGGGGACTCTGATATAAGGGGGCACTCTGATGGGGACATCTGATGTAAGGGGGCACTCTGATGGGGACATCTGATATAAGTGGGCACTCTGATGGGGACACCTGATATAAGGGGGCACTCTGATGGGGACACCTGATGTAAGGGGCACTCCGATACGGACATTGATGTAAGGGGGCACTCTGATGGGGACATCTGATGTAAGGGGACACTCCAATAGGGACATCGATGTAAGGGGGCACTCTGATGGGGATATCTGATGTAAGGGGGCACTCTGATGGGGACATCTAATGTAAGTGAGCACTCCGATAGGGACATTTCCACTTTTCCCTATTCTGTTTTCCTTTCCCCTTCCCCCCCCCTTTCCTTTCCCTTCCTTCCTCTCTTTCCCCTCTCTATTTCCCTTCTTTCCCCCATCACCCCTCCTGCTTCTCTGTCTTCTTTTCTCAACTCTTTATTTAATTTTCATAATTTCTGTTTATTGTTTTTTCTTCCATGTTCTTCAGTTTTCCTCTCCATTTCCTTCTCTCCTTCTTTTGATTTTCTCTTCCCTTTTTCTCCTTCTCCTCTAGCTTGTCCCATTGCTCTCTTTTCTCTTTTACTACTTTCCTGTCCCACTGTTTTCAATCTTTGTCTTCACACAGTCTCCCCCCTTTTTGTCTTTTCTTCCCTCCAATTCCCCTTCCCCTCATTTTCTCCCCCCTCTCCCATCCCCCCCCCTTTTTTCCTCCCCCTTAAATCTAAATTGGACAATATAATCACGACCTCTACAGGTACCCAACATTAAGAAATGTACCTATTTCCCTTACACTACCCCTTCTCTGCCGACGAGGAGCTTTGGCCCACTGGTTTGCACCCGCTGGTGTGAGTGAGTATGTTGGTAAGCGGATCATTTTTTACTTTCCCCAAGTTGTATACATCACATGCATTTTTGGATATGGTTAACATATACAGTTATGGTAATTGTTATATTGCTACATTGTATGACCCTCCTCTTTATCGCCTTAGACATCTCTCCTGAAGAAGCGGTTTCATGCCCGCGAAACATGTAGAGCATTCTAGATGTCCTTGGCTCAACTCCTCAACCATCTTGTTCCACCTCTGGGCGTTTGTCTATCCTCCCATGTGGGAGAAATAGGTTTACCTGGTGACAAAATTTTTTTTCTATGTATTGATGTTCTTTTGATAAACAATATTTTATGCTTGTATAAATAAACTTAACAATATTAATTATGATGTAAAGTTTGTTTAACTCAACACAGTGGTGCCGTGATAGTCCGATCCCCTGTGTTTTCATGGGAATATTTTGTCCAATTGGACAGTGTGAGTGTGGTTTGGGGACCACAAATTATTCACACACCCTCTTTCCACTATTCGATTTTCGGATGAGGCACCCCCAGTATCTACTTATATCCGTTAGGATGATTCATCTCATGAGGTACTCATTATAGGGTCTCTGTACCATCGTGTTAATAGTTTGACATTTTTCTCCTGGGCATATGCTGATGTCGAGGA
>BLSH010535102.1:0-19508 GCA_018402905.1 Glandirana rugosa
GGGTTCGTTGTCCGTGCGATCGTTCGGGTTCCGTCCGGACCCGGACTTTGTCCCGAAGTTCGGACGGACCAGCAGAACCCGAACGTCCAGGTGTTCGCTCAACTCTACTGGACACTAATTACATGCACCTGAACTTTGTCTTTATAAGTTCATTACACGTCACTACGTTCGGCTTGATTGAATGTTGGTTGTACGATCGTTTAGTGCATGTCAGTATGCAAGTTACATTATCCAACATGCAATTTGGTCCGTTCGGTCGTACGATCGTCGAACCATGTGTACGAGGCTTTAGTACGCGTGATTAGAACAGCCGTCATACAATGGTTGTACAACTGAAGTTGGATGAGCAGACTAGAAAACTTTGGTTGTACAACAAGCGGTTGTATGACCGTTGTACCGTGTGTACAGAGAAGTTGGTCCAACAAAGTTGTACGTGCAAAACAGGCATGCTCAGAAGTCAGGAGCGCTCAGAAGTGTCCGTTCTGGGAAACCTACATTCCTAATTCACAAATCACATTCACCTGAACTTCCTCGTTATACGCTCTTAACGCATCACTACCTTAGGCTTGGTTGTACAATCGCTTAGTGCATGTCAGTACGCGAGACACAACAGCCAACATCCAACTTGGTTCAAAGTTGGACGTTTGGTTGTACAACCATTGTACCATTTGTACGGGGCTTTAAGCCTCGTACACATGGTTCGACGGTCGTACTACCAAACGGACCAAATCGCATGTTGGATAATGTAACTTGCATACTGACATGCACTAAACAATCGTACAACCAACATGCGACCAAGCCAGCATAGTGATGTGTTATGAACATATAAAGAGAAAGTTCAGGTGCATGCAATTAGTGTCCGGCCATTCCTGACTTCTGAGCATGCGTGTTTTGCACAATACAACTTGTTGGACCAACTTCCCTGTACACACGATACAACGGTCGTACAACCACTTGTTGGTACTACCAAGTTTTGTAGTCTGCTCATACAACTCCTGTTGTACGACCGTCCTACATAGGCTGTTCTAATCGCACGTACTAACGATCGATTTTGCATACAACGGTCGTTCGTATGACTTGTTGTATACGACCGTCGAACCGTGTGTACGAGGCTTTAGAATTTTGATCTGATGAACATAGCCAAAGGTTAACACAGCAAATAGTATTGGTATGGCAGCCTCTCAGGTGAAATAAATTAGAAAAGACAGATTGAAAGATACTGGTGGGCGTGTACTTCTATTGGGCATGTGTCAGTGCTAGCTTATATAAGGGACTTCAGTAGGGGGTGCTGGTTTGGCCTGATGAGAGGTCAGGTTTGGTGCTGTGGTTTTTGTGGAAGAAGCAATGATGTTTTGCTAATGACAAATGTTTTACTAGAGCTGTTTGTTTGCTGAAATGATTGTGCATTTTGATCATCAAAAGTGGCTTGATTTTACCACGCTGTCCGATTGGGTGTGTATTGTTTGTCTTATACTCACCAATGTTCTTGGTTTAACATGTGCCTTTTTAATATTATGTTGTAATGCTTTGTTAGAATGACTGTTAATTATCTTTCTGTAGTTTTGCAGCTAATAATGTCATGTGGGTGTTTAGTCATTTTATGAAATGTGTGGGCAGTTATGGATGGTGAAACTAAAATTGTCCACTGTAAGGTTTAGTCCAATTTTAGATTGTAACCTCCTATGAGCAGGACCCTTTGAACCCAATTGCTGTCTTGTTAAATGTGTATATACTGCAAATACTTTAATGCCAGTAAATATGTACATACTTGTGTTTCTGTTGGCAAAATAAAATGAAATTGATTTTGCGTGTTCTCTTTTGTAACTTTAATTAGTTTTGGGGGGTGGCGGTTTTGGGGAAGTGGATTACCTTCCTCAGGGCTGGTTCACACTGCTGCGGTGTCCGAGATTGGATGTGATTTGCACTGCAGTGCAAATCGCATGCGATTTGTGCTATGCAAATTCAGCCATACAGATAGTATGGCTGAATTCGCATCGCATCCTGACCAAACTTGCACGGGACCCTTTTTTTTTTTTTTGTTACGGAGCAGAATCAGACCACATGGGTGTTCACATCCATGCAATCTGATTCCTGTCTGAATTTGCAGTTTGCAGGGTGATCTGCAAACTGATTTGAGGATCTCAGCTTTCTATTGACACACCTAGCAGTTTGCATATGGCAGTGGGAACTATCTAAGTTGCGTGCGATGTGGGAACTCGCAGCGGATTTGCAGGGTTCCCCTATCGCACTAGTGTGAACCATCATTGAGAAGTCCTCTTCTCATTTATATTTGCATAGTCATTACAGCTATACATCAGCAGGAAGTATAATGCGGCTGGAAACAGGAAGTGCTGTGCACATGGGCTGCAAGCGATTGTGTGGTGATGCCAAATAATGCAATAAACCCCACCCACACCACATATAGCTCTCACATCCTCCCCTACATTGATCAAAAATGTCATTTTAACTTGCTTGCGGCTATAATGTATTGTCCTCCCAATCCATACCAAGCCCTTTGGCTCAGGGGTGGATTTTAAGGGGAAGCCCACTCCAAATGTTACAAATTGCTGGGGGATTCCCCCCAAACTCCAGACCTTTTCTGTGCATGCAGCCTGGAGGTCAGGATGGGGGGGGGGCAAGTGAGGGCCTGCCCCCCTCCTGGAACAAACCAGGCCACATGCCTTTAATGTGGGGGGCTCTGTGTGCCCCACCCACCCCGCTCAAAGCCTCTTGTACCTATGTTGATGGGGACAAGGGCCTCTTCCTGACAACCGTGGTGGTTGGGGGGCTGATCGAAATGTGGAAGCCCCCCATTAACAAGGGCCACCAGATCCTGGCCCCCCATGTGAATGGGTTTTGGGTACATCATGCCCATTCACCTAAAAAGTTTTTTTGTCCCATCTTTTATGTTAAAGTGTCGCGATGTACATCCATGGTCAATAGGGATGGTCCCCCAGTTCGACTCAAAAGTATGTTTGAATGGAACAGTGGGGGGTTGCCGAATCCTGAACATTATGGGGTGCTGGTGGGAAATTTGAATGGCCCATAATGCAGTGAAATTGTGGGGGGAATGCCGCCTGCTGATTGGCCAAAGAATGCACATGACCTGCGTGCTTTGGCCAATCACAGCATGCTCTGCTGTGACAGCCATGATTGGCCAAAGGAAGGGTGCTTTTGGACAATCATTGCTCAGCGGGTCTGAGTCCACGCCCACACTATATAAGGCCACTTACACAGGCCGAATATAGTGAAAACATTTGCAGAGATAGCAAAAGGTTAGGCAGTGGCATATATATGTACAGTATGGTATATATAATACACTGCATTTATTTATTTCAGGTACTTATATAGTGCTGTCGCTTTACATATATATGGTACATTCACATGAGTCCCTGTCCTCAAGGAGCTTACAATCTATGGTCCCAAACTCACATATATATATTAGGGCCAATTTAAACAGGATCTAATTTGCCTACCTGCATGTCTTTGGGAGGAAACTGGAGGAATCCCACAAAGACACAGGGAGAGCATGCAAACTCCAGGCAAGTAGTGTTGTGGTTGGGATTTGAACCAGTGACCTATTGGCTCCCAGGCGAAAGTGCTAACCACTGCACCACTGTGTAGACTATATACAGTACATGCACGCTCGGATAAGGGTCTGGCATAGATTTTGAGGAACTCCACGCCAAAATAAACAGAAATGTTGGGTAGGGGTCCCCTGCAAAGTCCGTACTAGGCCCTTCAGGTCTGGCATGTATTTAAAGGGGAACCCCATGCCAACTTTTGGGGAAAATTGCATTGGGGTCCCCCCACAATGCAAACCAGACCCCAAAGCACCCTC
This sequence comes from Glandirana rugosa, assembly GCA_018402905.1. Taxonomy (NCBI): domain Eukaryota; kingdom Metazoa; phylum Chordata; class Amphibia; order Anura; family Ranidae; genus Glandirana; species Glandirana rugosa. The sequence continues at coordinate 3,842 of BLSH010535102.1, forward strand.
CCCATGTTGAGGGCATGTGGCCTGATAAGGTTCGGAGGGGGCGCACTCACTCGTCCCCAACCCCCACCATGCCAGGGCTGCGTGCTCGCATAAGGGTCTGGTTTGGATTGGGGGGGGACCCAACACCATTTTTTATCAATTTGGTGTGGGGTTCCCCTTAAAATCCATACCAGACCCGAAGGGCCTGGTATGGACTGGGTGGGACCCCCAACACAATGCTTTTTCAGTGATCTTTATCTATATTGCAGGGAACCAGCAATACATTCCAGCCACGACCAATTTTAAATGACAATTTTTCCTTTACAAATGTAATTTTGTGGTGCCACTGTTCTAAACATCACAGAGATCCATACTAAGGGGACCCATCAAGCTCAATATTTAAGCACTTGCCGCCCGCCCACCGCAGTGTGACGGCAGCAAAGTGGTTCGTTATCGCAAACTGCCCTCACCTGACGGCAGCTGCGATGACTAGCATTATGAGCGCATGTGTGCTGCCGGAGGCACTCTCGCACGCTCACTATGTTCTGGGGGGTCAGGGAGCGGGTAGGGCAGACTCGATCGCCGCCAGCTACCCGCGATGGCCCCTCTGCAGTGAAAGAACGGAGGTCCGTGTATGTAAACATGGATCTCCGTTCGGACAGAGGGGGAAGGGTGCTGATCACAGGCTTCCTGTATATGGAAGCCGTGATCACTTCCCTCCCCCTAGCAGCCCAGCCCCCATACAGTTAGAACTCCCCATAGGGAACACAGTTAACCCTTTCCAGGTTAACCCCTTCACTGCCAATGGCATTTCTACAGTAAGCAGTGCATTTTTAGACCACCGAGTGCTGTATAAATGCCAATGGTCCAAAAAAAATGTCTAAATGGTCCGACATGTCTGCCGCAATATTGCAGTGCCACTAAAAATTGCAGATCGCCGCCATTACTAGTAAAAAATGTAAAAAATACAACTCCAGAAATTAATTTGCATCATCCCTAAATGCAGCAACTTTTGCACAAACAAAACAATAAACGCCGATTGCGATTTTTTTTTTTTTTTTTTTACAAAGATAGGAGGAAGACTATAAATTGGCCAAAAACAAGTAAATAAAATGATTTTTATTTTTTGACAATTTGATTTGTATTTTAGCAAAAACGAAGAAAAACAGGTTATTTTGAATAATTGTCGCTCTTTTTTTATTTAGAGCGGCGATCACAAATGACACAGAGGAGATCAAATATCACCAAAAGAAAGCTCTATTTGTGGGTAAAAAAGGACGCACAATTTGTTTGGGTACAACGTCGCACGACCGCGCAATTGTCAGTTAAAGCAACGCAGTGCCAAATCGCAAAAAATGCTCAGGTCCTAAAGCGTGAATTCCTTCCAGGGCTGAAGTGGTTAAAGGAATATTTTTTTTCCACTTTAACCATTATTAAAACCACTGCTCCTGAAAAAAAAAAAAAATTAGAAACGTTTTCTTTTCTATTCAGACATGTCCCCTGGGGCTAAGGCTGTTAAAATTAGAGAGAGGGGTGGTAATGTTTTTTTTTTTTTATGGCAATAAACTTGCATATAAGCATTAAATGGAGGCATTCTGAAACCACAGGTTCAAACCCAGCCAACATCAAGCATGTGATCTGAGAGACATCTTCACAGGCAAATAGAGGCAGCATGTGTGCTATTTTACTCCTGTCTGTGAGAGTTGAAGTTGTAATTGCCTTTAATTGGGAGTTATTTTAAGGCACTGCTGGAGTAGATTTGGGAGGTATAGTAAATCAGGGCCTCTGTGTCCCAACTGCAGTTACACCAGGAGGACCTGGAAAATAGGGAACGTCGACAGAACCTGCTCATCCGTGGAGTATCCGAAAATTTCCCAGAAAACAAGATCCGTTCATAACTACTGGGCCTTTTTAATTTTTTGGCTCCGGATGTAACGGACATTGACTGGCGTTTAGATAGAGCACACAGGTCCTTGGCCCCCAAGCCACCTGCTGGAGCTAGACCAAGAGACATTGTTATCCGCTTTCATTATTTTGAGAGTAAGGAAGCCCTTGCTCTTGCTGCCGTAATCGTTCTCACATTGAGTACAAAGGAGACAAGCTACAAATATTTAGCGATCTCTCTCCTATCGCCCTTGCAAAGAGGCACAATTTGCAACCTATCACTTCACACCTACAGCTACACAAGGTCCCTTACTATTGGGGTTTCCCTTTTCACTTGACCATTAGGAAAGACGGCACACAGTTTGTTCTGAGAGATCTACATGAAGGAGAAGACTTTCTAAAAAGCCTGGGCCTCCCTGTGCTCCCACCAGTAGATCTGCACATACCGCCTTCTACTCCAAGATCCTCTTCAGCTCCCTCCAGGATTTGGACTCCAAATAAAGGTTCAACCAAGTAGACCTCATCTACCCCACAGCACACCCGGGCCAACAGGAACCCAACCTGAACCCCCCTGTGAGCACTGTCCTAGCTTTACCCCTCGTTGCGGCCCAATTTAACACTGCAATGTCACCTTCAAGGATCAATCACATGTCTTCACCAGGTTGCTATGTTTCATTTTATGACCACTTTTACAGCCCAGTAACTAATGATCACACAAGGGTTTTCTTTTTTCTCTATAGTTCTCTTCATTCACCTCAGCATCCGTGATGGAGAGGGAGATGGGACCCTCCATCTCACCTACCAGTGGATGTCCCAGTACACTGGCCCTGGGCTCCTGAAACACCTAGGTTTCTCAGGCCTGCAAATGTTTTTTTTAACCAGTTTTTTTTTGAACTGATTATATTGCTACAGTTGACTCTGTGAGAAGGTTACTATTTTCCCTTTTTTGCTTTTTCTTTAATTTTTTTTTAATATTATTTCAGCTGTGTTTTTCTACTTGCCACTACAAGTCAATGTATGTATCTTAGATATATGTATCATATATGCTCCTGTAGGTGTTACCATTCTTATTCAATGCTTCCATAGATACTTTGATGATTATTGGACATGGCTTTAAAAATTATAATGTTAAAGGTTTGAATGCTATCAAGAAACGATGGCTGGCCTTGAGGGAATTTAGAGCCTCGTGGGCGGATGTGATACTGGTACAAGAGGCGCATTTCTGCCCAGGAGGCTCTTTTAAATTCGCTACCCGATACTTTTCCCAATCATATGTGGCTTCGGACCCATCTGGAAAGGCTGGGGTGGCAATACTAAAGGCCTGCCCTCTCCAGATCGAGTTTTCGCGCCTAGACCCCCAAGGTCATTAAATAACTCTGAAATGCAGATTTAATACCTCCACATTCACATTGATGCCCCAAACTTGACCCGAACTTAACCCTGAACCCCATTGAAGTCAATGGTGACCCAAACTTTTGGGAACAAAAATGGCTCTAAAAAGTCCTGGAAAGGGCTAGAGGGCTGCAAAAGGAAGCAAAATGGGGGTAGGAGTAGGACAAGTGCCCTGCAAACAAATGTGGATGGGGAAATAACTTAAAATCACATAAAAAAATAAAAAATGGCAGAGGAGGTGGATGTGGAGTAGGAGGTTGAGGAGGCGGGGACCTTGGCGATGTAGGTGGAAGTGGCGGTGGAGGAGGAGGAGGTAGCCAACACTGTTTTTTGTTTGTTTTTTTGTTTTTTTCTAAATGGGGTAGCCCCAAAATTATTGAGACATATTAAAAAAAAAAAAGTATACCAATGACTGTGTGAGGCAGGTCTAAATGTCTTTTCTGCACAAGGTACAGACAAGTCTTGTGGGATCCATGCCTGGTTCATTTTAATAAAGTTTAGCTTGTCCACGTTGGCTGCAGACAGGCGGCTGCGCTTGTCTGTGATAACACCCCCTGCCGTGCTAAACACACGGTCAAACAATACACTGGCTGCAGGGAAGGCCAGCACCTCCAAGGCATAAAGGGCAAGCTCAGGCCATGTGCCCAATTTGGAGACCCAGAAGTTGAATGGGGCAGACCCATCAGTCAGTACGTGTAGGCGTGTGCACACATACTTTTCCACCATGTTGCTGAAATGCTGCCTCCTGCTAAGACGTTGCCTATCAGCTGGTGGTGCTGTTTGTTGTAGCGTGCTGCTGACAAAGCTTTTCCACATTTCGGCCATGCTAACCCTGCCTTCTGAGGTGCTGGCGGTGCCACTGCTGTGTTGGTGACCTCTTCCTCCTCCTCCGCCTTCGCCTTGTGATTCCAATGAGCCCCCTGGTGTCCTTTGGGAATGCCCTCAGCTGCGTGTCTACCAGCGTGCGCTGGTAGTCGCGCATCTTCCGATCACGCTCCAGTGAGGGAATTAAGGATGGCACGTTGTCCTTGTAACGGAGATCCAGCAGGGTGGCCACCCAGTAATCAGCACTAGTTACAATGTGGGCAACTCGGCTGTCGTTGCGCAGGCACTGCAGCATGTAGTCACTCATGTGTGCCAGGCTGCCCAGAGGCAAAGACAAGCTGTCCTCTGTGGGAGGTGTATCATCTGTGTTCTCCGTATCCCCCCAGCCACGCTCCAGTGATGCCCAAGAGCTGCGTTGGGTGCCACCCTGCTGTGAACACGGTTCCTCCTCCTCCTACTCATCATCATCCTTGTCCTCCTCATCCTCCAGAACTGTGCCCTGGCTTGAAAATTTTTTACCTGGCCTATGCTGATGCAGGAACCAACCCTCCGAGCCACTTGTGAATGACTGGCCTGATATCCATGGAAATTACCCCACTTTCTCCTCCTCTTCCTCCTTTGCCCCATTCTCTTTCATCATTGCCCAAAGTGTTTTTTCAAGGAGACATAGAAGTGGGATAGTAACGCTGAGATGTTGGTGGAGTACTCATAACACCGCAATATGGTACATAGGTCTGGCATGGAGGCCCACTCGTTGGTGGTGAAGTGGTGCTGTTCTGCAGAGCGACTGACCCGTGCGTGCTGCAGCTGAAACTCCACTATTGCCTGCTGCTGCTCGCACAGTCTCTCCAGCATGTGAAAGGTGGAGTACCACCTTGTGGGCATGTCACATAGGAGGCGGTGACTGGGAAGGCCGAAGTTCCGCTGCAGCGCAGACAAGCGAGCAGCAGCAGGATGAGAATGCCGAAAGCACGCACAGATGGTCCGCACTTTCTGCAGCAGCTCTGACATATCCGGGTAGTTTTTTAGAAATTTCTGCACCACCAAATTGAGCACATGCGCCAGGCAAGGGATGTGTGTCAAATTGACTAGGCCCAGAGCTGCTACAAGATTTTGCCGATTATCGCTCACCACCAGGCCGGGCTTGAGGCTCAGTGGCAACAACCACTCATTGGTCTGTTGTTCAATGCCCGACAACAGCTCCTGCGCAGTGTGGGGTTTATCCCCAAACATATCAGTTTTAAAACAGCCTGCTGTCATTTCCCCCTGCATGTGCTGAAGTTGGTGGTGAAGGTGTTACGCTGACCGGATGAGGAGGTGGTAGAGGAGGAGGAAGCGGAGTAGGAGGAGGAGGCAACAGGAGGCAAAGAGAAATGCCCTGCAATCCTCGGTGGCGGAAGGACATGCGCCCAACTGCTATCTGCCTCAGCCCCACCCGCCACTACATTTGTCCAGTGTGCAGTTAGCGAGATAGAGCATCCCTGCCCATGCTTACTGGTTGATGTATCAGTGGTTATGTGGACCTTGCCACAGATGACGTTGCGCAGTGCACACTTGATCTTGTCCCCGACTTGTGTGTGCAGGGAAAGGATGGCTCGCCTGCAAAATTAGTGGCGGCTGGGAACCACGTACTGTGGGACAGCCACTGCCATCAGGTTTTTAAAACTGTCCGTGTCCACCAGACGGAATGACAGCATTTCAAAGGCCAGGAATTTTGAAATGCTGGCATTCAGGTCCTTTCTCTCCAGTGTTTGGGAGATGGACAGCTGTAAGCTTCCACGGGACCATGGTGTGAAAATGCTTGGGGACGGTGGCAGACATGGTGGCGTTGCTGTCACATCGTCTGTTTGCTGGGTGGCAGGTGTCGCTGGCACTGTAGAGGTGGAGGAAGAGGCCGAGGCAACAGCAGAAGAGGAAGCAGGAGGAGCCCGAGACCTTTCTTGGATTTTGAGGTGCTTATTCCACTGCAGCTTGTGCTTTGCATGTAGATGCCAGGTCATACAGGTTGTGCTCAGGTTTAGAACATTTATGCCTAGCTTCAGGCTCTGATTGCACAGCGTGCAAGCCACTCGTGTCATGTCATCAGCACATTGTCTGAAGTACTGCCACGCCAGGGAACTCCTTTGAGCTGCTGCCTTTGGTGTGCTAGGTCCTTGGGTGCGGTGGGTAGCAGCAGGCGTACTGTCTAGGGGACGGTCACTCCCCCTTTTGCAACCTGCTTCCTCTTTTGCTGTGCTGGTGCCTCTGTGTGACCACCACCTCTTCCTACAAACTGCACACGTCTCTCGCATGAATTTCATTCCATATGGGGTCTAGGACCTCATCATCCTCCACATCATCTTCCACCCACTCTTCACCACTGCCCTCCTTGTCAGTCTACACACTGTAGAAAGCCGCAGCAGTTGGCACCTGTGTTTAGTCACCATCATAGACGTGCTGCGGTGGTGTTTTCATGTTTTCATCCTGAAACAGAAGCGGGTGGGCATCGGTGCACTCAATGTCTTCCACTTCTGCGGCAGGGCTATGTGGATATACCACGGAATGCACACCAGCAGAGTCATCAAAACGCATAAGAGAATGCTGCAGCACTTGAGGCTCAGACTGCTTGGCTGATTTACAAGGGGCTGAGGTGAAAGACAGATGGCCATGGGGTTCAGGTGCGAACTCTGAGCTTTCAGCAAGGGACCGGGGGTGAGACAGTGTGAAGGAACTGGAGGCATTGTCAGCCACCCGATCTAATATAGCCTGTACTTTTTCTGGCCTCACCATTCGCTGAGCGGCATTCGGGCCTACCATATAATGTTGAAGGTTCTGTCGGTTACTTGCACCTGAGGAAGGTGTTTCAATTGTGCGTGTATTTGGCACAGATCGACCACGTCCTGTCCTTACAACACGAGCTTCACCAACACCACCTGTCACTCACACCAGCAACAGGAACCTCTCCCTATACCAGTATGAGATGATTTTAGAATGCTAATCTGTCCCTCACACCAGCAGCAGGAACCTCTCCATATACCAGTATGAGATGATTTTAGAATGCTAATCTGTCACTCACACCAGCAGCTGGAACCTATCCCTACACCAGTATGAGATGATTTTAGAACGCTAATCTGTCCCTCACACCAGCAGCAGGAAAATCAACCTATACCAGTATGAGATGATTTTAGAACACTAATCTATCCCTCACACCAGCAGCAGGAACCTCTCCCTATACCAGTATGAGATGATTTTACAACGCTAATCTATCCCTCACACCAGCAGTAGGAACCTCTCATTATACTAGTATGAGATGATTTTAGAACGCTAATCTATCCCTCACACTAGCAGCAGGAACCTCTCCATATACCAGTATGAGATGATTTTAGAATGCTAATCTGTCCTTCACAATAGGAGCAGGAACCTCTCCCTACACCAGTATGAGATGATTTTAGAACGCTAATCTGTCCCTCCCACCAGCAGCAGGAACCTCTCCCTATACCAGTATGAGATGATTTTAGAATGCTAATCTGTCCCTAACACCAGCAGCAGGAACCTCTCGCTATACCAGTATGAGATGATTTTAGAACGCCAATCTATCCCTCACACCAGCAGAAGGAACCTCTCCCTATACCAGTTTGAGATGATTTTAGAACACTAATCTGTCCCTCCCACCAGCAGAAGGAACCTCACCCTATACCAGTATGAGATGATTTTAGAATGTTAATCTGTCCCTCACACCAGCAGCAGGAACCTCTCACTATAACAGTATGAGATTATTTTAGAATGCTAATCTATCCCTCACACCAGCAGCAGGAACCTCTCCCTATACCAGTATGAGATGATTTTAGAACGCTAATCTGTCCCTCACACCAGCAGCAGGAACCTCTCCCTATACCAGTATGAGATGATTTTAGAACACTAATCTGTCCCTCAAACCTGCAACAGGAACCTCTCCCTATACCAGTTTGAGATGATTTTTGAATGCTAATCTATATCTCAAACCAGCAGCAGGAACCTCTCCCTATACCAGTATGAGATTATTTTAGAACGCTGATCTGTCCCTCACACCAGTAGCAAGAACCTCTCCCTATACCAGTATGAGATGATTTTAGAACGCTAATCTTTCCTTCACACCTGCAGCAGGAACCTCTCCCAATACCAATATGAGATGATTTTAGAACGCTAATCTATCCATCACACCAGCAGCAGGAACCTCTCCCTATACCAGTATGAGATGATTTTAGAACACTAATCTGTCCCTCACACTAGCAGCAGGAACCTCTCCTTATACCAGTGTGAGGTGATTTTAGAATGCTAATCTGTCCCTCACACCAGCAGCAGGAACCTCTCACTATACCAGTATGAGATAATTTTAGAATGCTAATCTATCCCATCACACCAGCAGCAGGAACCTCTCCCTATACCAGTATGAGATGATTTTTGAACGCTAATTTGTCCCTCACACCAGCAGCAGGAACCTCTCCCTATACCAGTCTGAGATGATTTTAGAATGCTAATCTTTCCTTCACACCTGCAGCAGGAACCTCTTCCAATACCAGTATGAGATGATTTTAGAACGCTAATCTATCCCTCACACCAGCAGCAGGAACCTCTCCCTCTACCAGTATTAAATGATTTTAGAACGTTAATCTATCCCTCACACCAGCAGCAGGAAGCTCTCCCAATACCAGTATGAGATAATTTTAGAACGCTAATCTGTCCCTCACTCTAGCAGCAGGAAGTGCTCCCTATACCAGTATGAGATGATTTTACAACGCTAATCTATCCCTCACACCAGCAGTAGGAACCTCTCATTATACTAGTATGAGATGATTTTACAATGCTAATCTATCCCTCACACTAGCAGCAGGAACTTCTCCATATACCAGTATGATATGATTTTAGAACGCTAATCTATTCCTCACACCAGCAGCAAGAACCTCTCCCTATACCAGTATGAGATGATTTCAGAACGCTAATCTGGCCCTCACACCAGTAGCAAGAACCTCTCCCTATACCAGTATGAGATGATTTTAGACCGCTAATCTTTCCTTCACACCTGCAGCAGGAACCTCTTCCAATACCAGTATGAGATGATTTTAGAACGCTAATCTATCCCTCACACCAGCAGCAGGAACCTCTCCCTCTACCAGTATTAAATGATTTTAGAACGTTAATCTATCCCTCACACCAGCAGCAGGAAGCTCTCCCAATACCAGTATGAGATAATTTTAGAACGCTAATCTGTCCCTCACTCCAGCAGCATGAAGTTCTCCCTATACCAGTATGAGATGATTTTACAACGCTAATCTATCCCTCACACCAGCAGTAGGAACCTCTCATTATACTAGTATGATATGATTTTACCATGCTAATCTATCCCTCACACTAGCAGCAGGTACCTCTCCATATACCAGTATGAGATGATTTTAGAACGCTAATCTATCCCTCACACCAGCAGCAAGAACCTCTCCCTATACCAGTATGAGATGATTTCAGAACGCTAATCTGTCCCTCACACCAGTAGCAAGAACCTCTCCCTATACCAGTATGAGATGATTTTAGAACGCTAATCTATCCCTCACACCAGCAGCAGGAATCTCTCCCTATACCAGTATGAGATGATTTTAGATCACTAATCTGTCCCTCACACTAGCAGCAGGAACCTCTCCGTATACCAGTATGAGATGATTTTAGAATGCTAATCTGTCACTCACACCAGCAGCAGGAACCAATCACTATACCAGTATGAGATGATTTTAGAATGCTAATCTATCCCATCACACCAGCAGCAGGAACCTCTCCCTATACCAGTATGAGATGATTTTTGAACACTAATTTGTCCCTCACACCAGCAGCAGGAACCTCTCCCTATACCAGTCTAAGATGATTTTAGAATGCTAATCTATCCCTCACACCAGCAGCAGGAACCTCTCCCTAAACAAGTATGAGATGATTTTAGAACACTAATCTATCCCTCACACCAGCAGCAGGAACCTCTCCCTATGCCAGTATGAGATGATTTTAGAACACTAATCTGTCCCTTACACCAGCAGCAGGAACCTCTCCCTATACCAATATGAGATGATTTTAGAATGCTAATCTGTCCCTCACACCAGCAGCAGGAACCTCTCACTATACCGGTATGAGATGATTTTAGAATGCTAATCTATCCCTCACACCAGCAGCAGGAACCTCTCCCTATAACAGTATGAGATGATTTTAGAACGCTAATCTGTCCCTCACACCAGCAGCAGCAACCTCTCCCTATACCAGTAAGAGATGATTTTAGAACACTAATCTGTCCCTCAAACCAGCAACAGGAACCCCTCCCTATACCAGTTTGAGATGATTTTAGAACCTCTAATCTATCCCTCACACCAGCAGCAAGAACCTCTCCCTATACCAGTATGAGATGATTTCAGAACGCTAATCTGTCCCTCACACCAGTAGCAAGAACCTCTCCCTATACCAGTATGAGATGATTTTAGAACGCTAATCTTTCCTTCACACCTGCAGCAGGAACCTCTTCCAATACCAGTATGAAATGATCTTAGAACGCTAATCTATCCCTCACACCAGCAGCAGGAACCTCTCCCTCTACCAGTATTAAATGATTTTAGAACGTTAATCTATCCCTCACACCAACAGCAGGAAGCTCTCCCAATACAAGTATGAGATAATTTTAGAACGCTAATCTGTCCCTCACTCCAGCAGCAGGAAGTTCTTCCTATACCAGTATGAGATGATTTTACAACGCTAATCTATCCCTCACACCAGCAGTAGGAACCTCTCATTATACTAGTATGAGATTATTTTACAATGCTAATCTATCCCTCACACTAGCAGCAGGAACCTCTCCATATACCAGTATGAGATGATTTTAGAACGCTAATCTATCCCTCACACCAGCAGCAAGAACCTCTCCCTATACCAGTATGAGATGATTTCAGAACGCTAATCTGGCCCTCACACCAGTAGCAAGAACCTCTCTCTCTCTATACCAGTATGAGATGATTTTAGAATGCTAATCTTTCCTTCACACCTGCAGCAGGAACCTCTCCCAATACCAGTATGAGATGATTTTAGAACGCTAATCTATCCCTCACACCAGCAGCAGGAACCTCTCCCTATACCAGTATTAAATGATTTTAGAACATTAATCTATCCCTCACACCAGCGGCAGGAAGCTCTCCCAATACCAGTATGAGATAATTTTAGAATGCTAATCTGTCCCTCACTCCAGCAGCAGGAAGCTCTCCCTCTACCAGTATGAGATGATTTTGAAACGCTAATCTGTCCCTCACACCAGCAGCAGGAATTTCTCCCTATAAAAGTATGAGATGATTTTAGAACGCTAATCTGTCCCTCACACCAGCAGAAGGAACCTCTCCCTATACCAGTATGAGATGATTTTAGAACGCTAATCTGTCCCTCACACCAGTAGCAGGAACCTCTCCCTATACCAGTATGAGATGATTTTAGAACGCTAATCTATCCTTCACACCTGCAGCAGGAACCTCTCCCTATACCAATATGAGATGATTTTAGAATGATAATCCATCCCTCACACCAGCAGTAGGAACCTCTCCCTATACTAGTATGAGATTATTTTAAAATGCTAATCTGTCCCTCACACCAGCAGCAGGAACCTCTCACTATACCAGTATAAGATGATTTTAGAATGCTAATCTATCCCTCACACCAGCAGGAGGAACCTCTCCCTATACCAGTATGAGATGATTTTAGAACGCTAATCTGTCCCTCACACCAGCAGCAGGAACCTCTCCCTATACCAGTATGAGATGATTTTAGAACACTAATCTGTCCCTCACACCAGCAGCAAGAACCTCTCCCTATACCAGTATGAGATGATTTCAGAACGCTAATCTGTCCTTAACACCAGAAGCAAGAACCTCTCAATATACCAGTATGAGATGATTTTAGAACGCTAATCTTTCCTTCACACCTGCAGCAGGAACCTCTCCCAATACCAGTATGAGATGATTTTAGAACGCTAATCTATCCCTCACACCAGTAGCAGGAACCTCTCCCTATACAAGTATTAAATGATTTTAGAACGCTAATCTATCCCTCACACCAGCGGCAGGAAGCTCTCCCAATACCAGTATGAGATAATTTTAAACACTAATCTGTCCCTCACTCCAGCAGCAGGAAGCTCTCTGTATACCAGTATGAGATGATTTTGAAATGCTAATCTGTCCCTCACACCAGCAGCAGTAATTTCTCCCTATACTAGTATGAGATGATTTTAGAACGCTAATCTATCCCTCACACCAGCAGCAGGAACCTCTCCCTATACCAGTATGAGATGATTTTAGAATGCTAATCTGTCCCTCACACCAGTAGCAGGAACCTATCCCTATACCAGTATGAGATGATTTAGAAAGCTAATCTATCCTTCACACCTGCAGCAGGAACCTCTCCCTATACCAGTATGAGATGATTTTAGAATGCTAATCTGTCCCTCACAACAGGAGCAGGAACCTCTCCCTACACCAGTGTGAGATGATTTTAAAACGCAAATCTGTCCCTCACACCAGCAGCAGGAACCTCTCCCTATACTAGTATGAGATGATTTTAGAACGCTAATCTGTCCCTCACAACAGGAGCAGGAACCTCTCCCTACACCAGTGTGAGATGATTTTAAAACGCAAATCTGTCCCTCACTCCAACAGCAGGAAGCTCTCCCTATACCAGTATGGGATGATTTTGAAACACTAATCTGTCCCTCACACCAGCAGCAGGAATTTCTCCCTGTACCAGTATGAGATGATTTTAGAACGCTGATCTGTCCCTCACACCAGCAGCAGGAACCTCTCCCAATACCAGTATGAGATGATTTTAGAACGCTAATCTGTCCCTCACACCAGTAGCAGGAACCTCTCCCTATACCATTATGAGATGATTTTAGAACGCTAATCTATCCTTCACACCTGCAGCTGGAACCTCTCCCTATACCAGTATGAGATGATTTTAGAACTCTAATCTATCCCTCACACCAGCGACAGGAACCTCTCCCTATACTAGTAAGAGATGATTTTAGAACGTCAATCTGTCCCTCACAACAGGAGCAGGAACCTCTCCCTACACCAGTATGAGATGATTTTAGAACGCTAATCTGTCCCTCACACCAGCAGCAGGAACCTCTCCCTATACCAGTATGAGATGATTTTAGAACCCTATTCTGTCCCTCACACCAGCAGCAGGAACCTCTCCCTATACCAGTATGAGATAATTTTAGAACGCTAATCTATCCCTCACTCCAGCAGCAGGAACCTCTCCCTATACCAGTATGAGATGATTTTGAAACGCTAATCTGTCCCTCACACCAGCAGCAGGAATTTCTCCCCGTACAAGTATGAGATGATTTTAGAACGCTAATCTGTCCTTCACACCAGTAGCAGGAACCTCTCCTTATACCAGTATGAGATGATTTTAGAACGCTAATCTATCCTTTACACCTGCAATATCAACCTCTCCCTATACCAGTATGAGATGATTTTAGAAAGCTAATCTATCCCTCACACCAGCAGTAGGAACCTCTCCCTATACTAGCATGAGATGATTTTAGAACCCTAATCTTTCACTCACACCAGCGGCAGGAACCTCTCCCTATACTAGTATGAGATGATTTTAGAACGTCAATCTGTCCCTCACAACAGGAGCAGGAACCTCTCCCTACACCAGTATGAGATGATTTTAGAACGCTAATCTGTCCCTCACACCAGCAGCAGGATCCTCTCCCTATACCAGTATGAGATGATTTTAGAACGCTATTCTGTCCCTCACACCAGCAGCAGGAACCTCTCCCTATACCAGTATGAGATGATTTTGGAACGTTAATCTGTCCCTCACACCAGCAGCAATAACCTCCCCCTATACAAGTATGAGATGATTTTAGAACGCTAATCTGTCCCTCACACTAGCAGCAGGAACCTCTCCCTATACCAGTATGAGATTATTTTAGAACGCTAATCTATCCCTCACACCAGCAGTAGGAACCTCTCCCTATACTAGTATGAGATGATTTTAGAACGCTAATCTTTCACTCACACCAGCGGCAGGAACCTCTCCTTATACTAGTATGAGATGATTTTAGAATGCTAATCTGTCCCTTACAACAGGAGCAGGAACCTCTCCCTACACCAGTATGAGATGATTTTAGAACTCTAATCTGTCCCTTACAACAGGAGCAGGAACCTCTCCCTACACCAGTATGAGATGATTTTAGAACGCTAATCTGTCCCTCACACTAGCAGCAGGAACCTCTCCCTATACCATTATGAGATGATTTTGAAACGCTAATCTGTCCCTCACACCAGCAGCAGGAATTTCTCCCTGTACCAGTATGAGATGATTTTAGAACGCTAATGTGTCCCTCACACCAGCAGCAGGAACCTCTCCCAATACCAGTATGAGATGATTTTAGAACGCTAATCTGTCCCTCACACCAGTAGCAGGAACCTCTCCTTATACCAGTATGAGATGATTTTAGAACGCTAATCTATCCTTCACACCTGCAATATCAACCTCTCCCTATACCAGTATGAGATGATTTTAGAACGCTAATCTTTCCCTCACACCAGCAGTAGGAACCTCTCCCTATACTAGCATGAGATGATTTTAGAACCCTAATCTTTCACTCACACCAGCGGCAGGAACCTCTCCCTATACTAGTATGAGATGATTTTAGAACGCTAATCTATCCTTCACAACAGGAGCAGGAACCTCTCCCTATACCAGTATGAGATGATTTTAGAATGCTAATCTGTCCCTCACAACAGGAGCAGGAACCTCTCCCTACACCAGTGTGAGATGATTTTAAAACGCAAATCTGTCCCTCACACCAGCAGCAGGAACCTCTCCCTATACTAGTATGAGATGATTTTAGAACGCTAATCTATCCCTCACAACAGGAGCAGGAACCTCTCCCTACACCAGTGTGAGATGATTTTAAAACGCAAATCTGTCCCTCACACCAGCAGCAGGAACCTCTCCCTATACCAGTATGAGATGATTTTAGAACCCTATTCTGTCCCTCCCACCAGCAGCAGGAACCTCTCCCTGTACCAGTATGAGATAATTTTAGAATGCTAATCTGTCCCTCACTCCAACAGCAGGAAGCTCTCCCTATACCAGTATGGGATGATTTTGAAACGCTAATCTGTCCCTCACACCAGCAGCAGGAATTTCTCCCTGTACCAGTATGAGATGATTTTAGAACGCTAATCTGTCCCTCACACCGACGACCACACTCCCTGTCTAATCGCAAGATTTTAGTAGAGTATGACCATGTCCCTCTTTAAGGACGACGACCACACTCCCTGTCTAATCGCAAAGTTTTAGTAGGGTATGACCATATCCCTCTCGAAGGACGACAACCTCACTCCCTGTCTAATCGTAAGATTTTAATAGAGTATGACCATGTCCCTCTCCAAGGACGACGACCACCCTCCCTGTCTTATCCCAAGATTTTAGTAGAGTATGACCATATCCCTCTCCAAGGACGACGACCACACTCCCTGTCTAAACGCAAAATTTTAGTAGAGTGTGACCACATCCCTCTCCAAGGACGAGGACAACA
>BLSH010535102.1:19518-37263 GCA_018402905.1 Glandirana rugosa
TAGAGTATGACCATATCCCTCTCCAACGCTAATCTGTCCCTCACACCAGCAGCAGGAACCTCTCCCTAAACCAGTATGAGATGATTTTAGAACGCTAATCTGTCCCTCACACCAGCAGCAGGAACCTCTCCCAATACCAGTATGAGATGATTTTAGAACGCTAATCTGTCCCTCACACCAGTAGCAGGAACCTCTCCCTATACCAGTATGAGATGATTTTAGAACGCTTATCTATCCTTCACACCTGCAGCTGGAACCTCTCCCTATACCAGTATGAGATGATTTTAGAAAGCTAATCTATCCCTCACACCAGCGACAGGAACCTCTCCCTATATTAGTATGAGATGATTTTAGAACGCTAATCTGTCCCTCACAACAGGAGCAGGAACCTCTCCCTACACCAGTTTGAGATTATTTTAAAACGCTAATCTGTCCCTCACACCAGCAGCAGGAACCTCTCCCTATACCAGTATGAGATGATTTTAGAACGCTATTCTGTCCCTCACACCAGCAGCAGGAACCTCTCCCTATACCAGTATGAGATAATTTTAGAATGCTAATCTATCCCTCACTCCAGCAGCAGGAACCTCTCCCTATACCAGTATGAGATGATTTTGAAATGCTAATCTGTCCCTCACACCAGCAGCAGGAATTTCTCCCTGTACCAGTATGAGATGATTTTAGAACGCTAATCTGTCCCTCACACCAGTAGCAGGAACCTCTCCTTATACCAGTATGAGATGATTTTAGAACGCTAATCTATCCCTCACACCAGCAGTAGGAACCTCTCCCTATACTAGTATGAGATGATTTTAGAACGCTAATCTTTCACTCACACCAGCGGCAGGAACCTTTCCTTATACTAGTATGAGATGATTTTAGAACGCTAATCTGTCCCTTACAACAGGAGCAGGAACCTCTCCCTACACCAGTATGAGATGATTTTAGAACTCTAATCTGTCCCTTACAACAGGAGCAGGAACCTCTCCCTACACCAGTATGAGATGATTTTAGAACGCTAATCTGTCCCTCACACAAGCAGCAGGAACCTCTCCCTATACCAGTATGAGATGATTTTAGAACGTTAATCTGTCCTTCACACCAGCAGCAGGAACCTCTCCCTATACAAATATGAGATGATTTTAGAATGCTTATCTATCCCTCACACCAGCAGCAGGAACCTCTCCTTATACCAGTATGAGATGATTTTAGAACGCTAATCTATCCCTCACACCAGCAGTAGGAAACTCTCTCTATATTAGTATGAGATGATTTTAGAACGCTAATCTTTCCCTCACACCAGCGGCAGCATCCTCTCCCTATCTACACTAGCATGAGATGAATGATGTGACATGCAGCGCTGGCTACGTGACTTCAGCTTATATAGAGGCTGGGGTCACATGATGCACTTGCCAATCACAGCCATGCCATTAGTAGGCATTGCTGTGATGGCTTCTAAGGGCAAACGAGTGAAGCGCTTGTTGATTGGCTGCCCTGCAGCTATTCAACAGGCAGGAAAAAATTTCCGAACCCCGAACCTGGACTTTTTCAAAAATGTTCGGGTTCAGGTTCGGGACACGGACACCCCAAAGTCCAGTACGAACCCGAACTTTACATTTCGGGTTCGCTCAACTCTATTGAACATCCCGCTAACAAACAGTACTCATTCTAACTTTCATCACACAAAATGTGATGAAGGTTCTAAAATTTCTAGACAAGAGTAATTTTTAATTTCAGCACCAGTCCTGACCAGTGTGATATCGTCTGAACTGGGACCAATTACCTGGTCAGACCATGCCCTGCTGTCTCTAGATCTGTACTTTCCCAATGCATCCACCAAAAAATGCCATTGGCAACTAAATGAGTCCCTCTTGCGTCAAGCGGATATAACAGAGAACCTCATTAAAGCATTGACCAACTTCTTTCAGCTCAACCTGGGTTCAGTGGCAGGAGCGTCCACTCTGTGGGAGGCTCACAAGGCCTTTTTTTGTGGGCAATGCATTTCTGCAGCTTCTCGTTGGAAGAAGGAAAAAATCACTCAGAAATTGGAACTTTTGAAAAAACTGGAGATCGCAGAACGAAAACATGGTGACCCGTCTCTGCATAGTGTCTAACCTGAGAGAAGAACTAAAAACCCTGTCCTGGTCAGCAACTGTCAAGTCTTTACTTTGGGCCAAGCAAAAATGTTATGAATATTCTAACAAGCCACACAGATTATTAGTTAACAAACCAAATCCCCACCCTTCCCACTCCTACCCAGATTTTCTCATAAAGCCCAACGGTACACCTACTCACTGCCCCCAGGATATGGCTAGTGTATTCGGTGACTTTTACAGTAAACTTTACAACTGCTTAACCCCCACTCAGCACCCCCCCTTCCAGCAAGCGGACTTTGACTCTTTCTTAGAAGACATATCCCTGCCAAAAGTATCTCCTTCTGACATACAAAAATTAAACACGGATATAACCACAGAAGAAATCCTCTCCACCATAAAAAACCTTCGCTATCATAAAGCCCCAGGCCCGGATCGACTCCCCTACTCATATTACAAATCCTTCGACCACACCCTAGCACCCCACCTGGCATCTCTCTTCAATTCCCTACTCAAAGGAGAGACCCCCCCATTCTGTTTTTACTCATTCTTTCATTTCAGTAATCCCCAAGCCAGGCAAGGATCCATCCATCCCTGATAATTGTAGACCGATAGCTTTTTTGAATTCTGACTATAAACTGTTTACAAAAATCCTTGCCATTTGTCTCCCCCATGTTATCCAAACTGATTGGCAGAGACCAAGTGGGCTTTGTCCCAGCTAGACATGCCAGGGACAACACTAGATGAACCATAGGCCTTATAGATGTGATAAATAGAGTTCAGCGCCCAACGATTATTCTGAGCCTTGATGCCCAGAAGGCATTTGACTGCCTAAGCTGGCCCTTTATGTTTGCCACCCTTACCCGCTTTGGCTTGCATGGTCCGTTTGTCCACGTGTTGTAAGCTCTTTATTCCAACCCTTCCTTTCAGGTTTGGATGTCCTCTTTTCTGTCCCGGACCTTTCGGATGTCCAACGGCACTAGGCCAGGCTGTTCACTATCCCCACTGCTCTTTATTTTGTGCCTGGAGCCCCAAGCGGCTGCTATCCGTGCCCACCCAGACATCCAGTGGATCCCCATGAGACATAGGGAGTACAAACTATCATTATTTTTGGATGACATCCTGTTAACCTTAATGCACCCTTTTTTGTCCCTGCCATCCCTGCATGCTCTACTCTTAAAATTCATTTGTCTAGCTGGATATAAAATAAACACCCCTAAGACAGAGGCGTTACCTCTACACATTCCCCTTCAGGGACTCTTGACCGAAAAAACATTCCCCTACCAATGGTGCTCTCAATCACTAAAGTATCTTAGAATACACATCACACCAACATACTCTACTCTTTACAATGAGAATTATTCACCTTTGTTTAAAAATATTAGGGAAATGCTGAGGCAGTGGAGTAACTACCCCATCTCGTGATTGGGGAGAATCAATATTTTAAAAATGTCTATCATGCCCAAACTGCTCTACCTCTTTGAAACGTCCCAATACCCCCAGCCCAGTTGAAAGTGCTTAAGAGATGGTTTCTGAATTTTATCTGGAAACAATAAGGCACATCGCATAGCTAGTTCTGTGATTTTCTCCCCAAAAACACTGTGGGGGTCTGGGGGTACCAGATGTGCACAAATATTATTTTGCCACCCATCTTAGCTTTGTAACATCCTGGTCCTCCCAGACTGCTCCAAATAGATGGTCGGAGATAGAAATGGGTTCTCTCTATCCTGCCCATCCCTGCTCCAGGCTCTGGGACCCCTCTCTGCTGAGGAACCCTTAACTGCGGGATTTTTGTTTGGCCCCATTGATGTTTACTTTGCAGATTTGGCAGATTTGCAATTGCACGTTCTCTCTCTCTTCGCTATGTCCCCCGTTAACTAATGTATTATTTAATCCCAAATTCCCAGACAGCTTATCACAAAGCTGGGTTTCCCCCTGGGCTAACGCCGGTCTATTTCAACTACGCCAATTAGTTCACCCAGTCATGCGCAGAATCTTGACATTTGGAGATCTCCAGGAAAGATACCACATTCCCAAACATTCCTTTTACTTCTATCTCCAGATCAAACACTACCTGTCTACACTGTCACCCTCTCTTACACTGCCTAAACCCACTAACATTGAGCACCTATGTGTTCAGGGCCCTCACCAAACACGCTTAACATCCACCATATATAAAATACTGCATGATGCCGACCCCATCAGATCAGATCAGACTTGCATGCATACACGAAAAAGTGGAACTCAATCCTGCAACAACTCATCCCCTCTTTAAAATGGAGCAAAATATGGGTGTCAGCTTCCAAAATTTCAAGGTGCAACATACACAATCCTTATGTTCTGGTATAAGACCCCTGAGGTCCTACACTGTCAAAAGCGAACATTTTCTCCTATATGCTGGCGCTGTGGAAAAGCTAAAGGTACCCATTTTTTTATATTTTGGCAATGTGAAGTTATAGAACCTTTCTGGTTGAAGGTAATGTCTCTACTTCAGCAGGTATTAGGCCAAACACTTCCACTAGATCCGCTACACTACCTACTAGGCCTTCCTTTCCCTGACATTGGAAAATCCCTAAAAAGACTTGCACCCTACATATTATTGGCAGCCAGGTGAGCCATCCCTCTGCAATGGAGGAACACTGAACCCCCTCTCAAACTCAACTTCCATGAGCCATCTCAGAGATACGCAACATGGAATATATGACGGCACAGGTGGGAGATAATGTAACCCAGTTAAATAAGATGTGGGATGTGTGGGACATCTCAGAATTTGGTACCTTTCATGGCCCCAATTAAGCAGGATGGCCAAGCTTTATGAAATATTTGCATTCTGGTTGTCCCTACTTCCCTCCCTTATGTTGCAGTCTCCCATCTTTTCCGCCCTGTCCCTCCTCACAGCGACATCTCTTAATGTGGCAATAGATGCAGAATACACACTGCTTTTAAATCTATATTTCTCTCTCCCCCCTTTTTTTTTCTTTCTCTCGTCTTCCCTGTATATGGTTCTAATGTGACAATATTGGACTCTGCTAACTTACATGTTCTCAGTCACGTGTTGCCCTTATTATATGGATGCTTTAATTTCTTAAATTACTGCACTCATGTTTGCATTAGAATGCTTTTTGGACTATTTACTAGTCCTTCTTTTTATGCCTGTATGTGCATCAATATTATATTTCTATTTTCTGAAAACTTTCAATAAAAATACAATTATAAAAAAAACAAAAAAAAACAAAAAAAAAGAGTATTGAACAGTCGGTATTTAGATATTGTAAGTGTGTGAAATCAATGCGTTTCACTGTGATAGCTTCCTCAGGATTTCCGCTTATCCATGGACACTGCAACAATAAAGAAAGATTTGACAGAAAATGAAAAATGAAACAAAACAAAAATTCTAAGAAAATATATATCTACAACAACACACAATTAATGAACCTGTTTAACCAAGAAGGACACAGAGGAGAGAGGGAAGAAGAAAAAATATATATACACTGAGAAAAATTATAAACACAACACTTTTGTGTTTGCCCCTATTTATCATGAGCTGAACTTAAAGATCTACGACTTTTCTATGTAAACAAAAGGCCTATTTTTGGGTTTAGCCTGGCCACGATCTAAGATGGCCACGTAATTCCCTTCCTGCTGCAGCCACGGGGGAACTACCACCTCTTACAGCCTCATATAGCTGCACAGACACTGATCATCTCCAAGCCTGGGCACTGGAGCACGCAAAGAATGTCTCAGAAGAAAAATCAACCGCCTGAACCCTACAAACTGATGGAATTTTTCCCTTGTTCACAGACCAGGAACTCCCAAGATGACACCCGCTCCATATACAGGATGGAGCCCGCAGCTTCTCAGAGAGCCTCCTCACTCTCCCCTGCCTGCACCATATCAGCTCTGATGGACTTCACCTCGCCACAGGGGAAACGCTCTTCAGACTCCCAGAAAAAAGCAGCAGCATCCCCTTTCTCCTCACCCTCCCAGCCAGCACAGGTGAGTGAAAAACACCTCCCCTACAACCGCTCCAATAACAATTACTGTGAGACTGACATAGATGAAGATCAGGATGCTTCCCTAGCAGACTTGCATTCTACTGATAACCCAGTGTCAGAAAACACCTCAAAACAAATGCTTCTGTCCCTACAAAAGGATATCAGAAAGGATTTGAACAAATCTATGTTGCATATGCAAACTCAAATTGATGATTTAGGAGACCGCACTGACACTATGAAGAAACAGCTCCACAGTCCACATATATGCTGGTGCATATAATGAACTAGTGGATGCAAATATAGCCCAAGCAGAAAAAATCCAATGCATGTCTGTCAAAATAATAGACCTTGAGGGCCGTTCCCACAGGAACAACCTCAAAATCAAGGGCATATCAGAAAATGTTGCTCCAGCAGACCTCCAGCAGACCTTGCCACACTTCTCCAACAATTTTTCTCTACCCCGTAGCCAACCCTCACAAAAATAGATTTCCATAGACTTTCCATAGACAGAGCACAACGGGTCCTTAAACCCTCACATCATGTCTCTGAAGACATAAAAAAGAGACATACTTACCCGGCTAACCTTTTACCAAACCAAGGAATGCATAATGCAAACTGCCAAGCTCATCCCTGCCTTCTCAGAGCCACATAACAATTTAAAGACATATCTGCGGCTACAGCTCAAAAAAGGAAAAAATTCTCTCCTTTCACCACAGTGTTGAGAGAGCATAACATTCCTTATCGCTGGAGCTTTCCCACTAAAGTTACCACCACCTGCCAAGGAAAAGCATTCACCATTCTGAATCTGAAACAAGGCTTAAAACTACTCCAAATTTGGGGCCTGTATCCCCCACTGAGAAACCAAATTTCCAACAATGCCCCCTCACATCGCTTTCCTGAACCATGGCAATTGATAAACACCTGCTTAAATACCTAGACACCCCTAGGCCCTGCCTAGCCACTAGTGGCCTTTCTTTGTTGAAACTCAGCACCTGTTCCCCCTGTGCTGCAACACTGAAACCTGTCAACTGTTGACCTGTGCCAGTTAGTCTACGACTTTTGGCTCTACATCGTTCTTATTCTTTTTTTCTCTTCTCTCTATCCCTGGAGCAAATTGTACTATGCACACTGTCTATTCTATTCTTCCTTCACTGTCTAACCCTATACCCCTCCCCCCCCACACACACACACACAATTTTCTGATTAACCTTACTGTTGGATGGGGACTACTGTTCCTGTTTCTCATGCCTTCAGATAAATCTCCAGCCACATAGAACTCCTATGATTCATCATCATGCCCCTTAGAATACTTTCCTTAAAACCAAAGGGCTTAATAGCCCATTTAAACGATCATTGTTGTGGAAAGAAGCCTTAACCTCTAAGAGTGACATTATTTGCGTACAGGAGATGCATTTTATGCACAATAAACCCCCCAAATGCTCCCATCCAAAATTCCCCCACATCTTCTTTGCCCACTCTGAAACCAAAATGCAAAGGTGTTATGATCGCTATCTGTGACACCATTTCCTTTCAACTACATTCTCAAGTAATAGATCCAGATGGACGCTTTATAATTATTATGGCAACCATTGACAATTACCCACTGACATTAATTAACCACCAGCCCCGGAAGGATTTCACATTTTAGGACCAGAGCACGTTTTGCGTTTCGGCACTGCATCGCTTTACCTGACAATACAGGAAGCCTGTGATCATCGCCCTTCCCCCTCTAACAGAACGGAGATCCGTGTTTACATACACGGACCTCCGTTCCTTCACTGCGGGGGGGGGGGGGCCATCGTGGGTAGCCAGCGGCGATCGAGTCCACCCTACCCACTCACAGCACTAGTTATCGCTGCTGCCGTCGTATTTTGCAATAACGAGCCACTCTGTCGCAGTCAGAATGCGGTTGGCGGTAGGCAAGTGGTTAATATATATGCCCCAAATTCTTTCAGAAAACAATTTCTCGAAACTCTAGCGGCCAAAATTCAACCGTATAAATCAAACTCAGTAATCATATGTTGGGACTTCAATTAAGTCATTAACCCATCAATAGACTCCACCAACAATACCCATTGGCCTTTAACATCCTTATCCTCATTCTTGACACAAGAAAATATTTTTGATGCATGGAGATGTATCAATGGCAATGAGAAGGATAACATATTTTACTCCACTGCCCATCAGGTGTATTCAAGAATTGACCTCTTCCTAACTGACTAATATACACTCCAGCGAGTCACTTTTGCAAAAATTGGTTTAATTACATGGTCCGACCATGCCCCCATATACATACAACTGAACCTATCCCCACAATCAAGTTACCCACCACCCTGGAGACTCAATGCCTCCTTATTGCTCATACCCCTAACCAAGAGCGCATCAATACAGAAATCAGAGAATTCTTCCACACAAATGCTAGCACAGAAACTGGCCCTTCCCTTCTGTGGAATACCCACAAATCATACATCAGAGGAATTTTGATTAAACTGGCAGCCCATGAGAAAAGGCAAAGCACAAAGACCATCTCCTCCTTCCTATCCCAACTACAAAACCTAGAACAATGCAACAAGCTAAAGGTAGAACCTTCCACCCTAATTGAACTTAAAACCCTTAGAACACAACTCAGTGATACCCTTAGACACTCTTTCGACTACTACATGAAAGGACTTCGCCTAACCTTTTACTCATCAGGAGACAGACCGGGAGCCCTATTAGCTAAACAATATAAGAGAAAGATGACAAACACCAAAATCCCCTTCCTCAAAGACTAATCAGAACAAAAAATGTATAACCCATCCAATGGCAAAATAGCAGAACAGTTCCGGCAATTCTACTACTCTCTATACAACTTACAACAACCATCTTCCCATCAGTGCTCCATATCAGTGCCACCTATCATTGCCCATCAGTGCTGCTTATTATTGCTTCCTCATCAGTGGCCATTAGTGTCACCTCATCAGTGCCCATCTGTGCAGCCTCATCAGTGCTCATCAGTGCAGCCTATTAGTGCACATCAGTGCAGCCTCGTCAGTGTACATCAGTGAAAATTGCTTATTTACAAAATTTTATAACAGAAACCACAGTTTTTTTCTAAATTTTCAGTCTTTTTGTTTGCTTAGCAAAAAATAAAAAACTGTGGTGATTAAATGCCATAAAAAAAAGCTCTATCTGGGCAGGAAGGGTGTGAAAGTGCCCAGTAGGTAAGTGGTTACAAAAGGCCTGTATACTTTCCTAAATGTACATAATATAACAATACTAATATTGTGATATTATGCATGGCAAAGTGGTAGACGGATGCTATCTGTCGCCTATTATGCATTCATTTGGAATGGACTTGAGCGGGATCCGACCCAGACTTTGCCAGCCACTGTGGCAGGGTTGGTTTTGGACCGGATGTTCTGGTCCACCAAAGCCCTCTCCAGGTGTGGTTTAAATAAACCAGCAAGAGAGCACAGCTTTGCTCTGTCCTGGCATTCAGAAGGATCAATCTGAGAGAGCTAATCTCTACTGTTTAGTTTAGCGCCAGGTGGCAAGGATTTGTTTTCTGTTTTTATTTGTTTTGATGTGAAACCTTTTAAATAAGCCTGGCTGCAAGCCAGAGTTTTATGAAACCTCCTGTGTGAACTGTGTTTTTCCCATTAGAGGTGATCCCCACTGAACTAATCCCCTCACACATGGTGGACTCAGTGGGCAATTTCCAAAATGGGAGAAATGTTGAAGGCCCTACTGCAAGCCAATGCAGTACAGTGAGAAACGAATTGCCAAGTCTAAGAGGCCGCTGCAGCACAGCAGGAGTAAAATCGCCAACTGCACGAGGTGAATCGACAGGCCATGGCGGCTCAGCAGGACATGAATCTCTGGTTCACAGAGGCTCTGCTGGAGCTAAAGAAGGGGTGCGCAGCTCCTGTACACGTGGAACCAAAGTTGGTCAAAGCCAGCTATTATCTGCAAAAGTTGACACCAGCAGATGATGTGGAAGCGTACTTTACCACCTTTGAGAGGGTCGCTGTGCGGGAAGGTTGGAAAAAAGACCAATGGGTGAATCTATGAGCCCCTTTCCTGACTGGAGAAGCCCAAAGGGCTTATTTTGATATGAAACCAGACAAGGCCCAGGATTATGAAACTTTAAAAGCGGAGATACTGGCAATGCCTGGGTGTCACCATGGTCTTCTGGGCTCAACGAGTGCACCAGTGGGTCTACCATAGGCACAAGCCACTCCATTTGTAGATGTTTGACCTGGTCCATCTCACCAGGAAGTGGCTACAGCCAGAGACTTTGCCATGTCCTCAGATTGTGGAGCACGTGGTCATGGACTATCTATGTGCGCACCCAGCTGTTTTGAGGAAATGGGTCAGTCGTGGGGACCCCAAAACTGCCAGCCAGTTGGTGGACCTCGTGGAGAGAAACACGGCAGCTGAGGACTTGCTCAACCCATCTGTGCCCTATTCCAGTGTGCCTAGGGGTGAAAGGGCCCCCAGCGGATCTGGTAAGACTGTCCCAGTACTCAAGAGTGTCGGGAAGATTGATAAGATGGCTGTAATGACTAATGAGACTATGAACCCTAGACCTGTAGACTGGCCAAGGAAGCCAGGAAGGTCTTTGAGGCCCACGAGAGGACTGGGTATAGATCACATACAGTGCTACCGATACCATGCATTGGGCCATATTGCTGCTAACTGTCCCCTGAATGATGAACCCATGCAATGTGATTATACATATATGATTAGACATCTTTCTCTTTTTGCACAGGTCGCATGTACTGCATCATGTCAGGGACGCATAGAAAAGCAAATGTGTGGGATTTCTATTGACAGAAATACAGTCACCACACTGCTTGATTCTGGTAGTGTTGTGACCTTAGTAAAAAGTGATTGTATAAATCCTGAAAAACTACACCCTAGCACTATCGGGATCATTTGCATCCATGAGGACACTAGAAACTACCACACTGTGGTGGTTGAGTTTGATACCCCTTGGAGCAGTGTGACACATTCAGTGGGGGTAGTACCTTCACTGCTTTATGAAGCTCTAGTGGGGAGAGATTTTCTTCAATTTTGGAGGTTATGGTAGAGCAAAGGGAGGCTGGTAGATAGATAAATAAAATATAATATGTTGCGCGCAGATGGATACATTTACTTTGATCTTAGAGCTGCTGCCTCCACCTCAAACTTCAACTGGGTGTAGTTTGCAAAAATACAGTGTAATTATGGTGGATGTGGCACTGCTCAGAAATAAAATATCTATTTTTCTATATTCACATAAATATTCCAGGATGCTGGTATATTTCAGTTTTAGGAGGTGACATGTACATTTAAATGGTATATATTTAAGTGATAAACTACTAAATATTCAAATAAATATGCAGACATTTTTGAGGATGCTTGTTTGTTTTGCTCTCAGGCTAAGGTGACCTGTCCATTTAAAAGGTGTGTGTGCGTGAAATCACAACTGCTTAATATTGAATTAATGACAACTCATATAAAAAGTGTTACTTATATACGAACACAGTCATGCTAAAATGCAAAACAAAAAAATATTTTCAATTTTTTTTATTAGAGTTTGAAAATATTGTTAATACATGACATTGTATAGTTCCATGTAACATTAACATAACTACGTTTCCTTATATAGCTTTCCAGTAGCGACTCATTGCAGGAATAAATAACATTAGTCATTGTGTCGTGTCACCAATATGTACTGTTACTTACACCGAGCTACGATTAGGAAGGACTATGTAGGTCTGCCCATTGGTCATCTATAAGTAACTACTGGAGACTTCAGTGTTAATTCATTTGTGAATTGTGATTCCACCTACTTGTCTCCAATGATCCTTCCAGTGGGGCTAAATGCTTACTCATTGTCATACTCATCTCAAAGGAAAGGTGAAAGTATGACGTTCAACCTATATTATGTAACAACGTTTTTTTATTTTTTTTAAGAACATAAGAACAAACATTTCTTTACCGAGCTCAACCCTGTTGCAGGAGGGAGCCTCCCCGAATGCTGTGCATGTGCTTGTGGCTATGATCATCCACTTGTTAGGGCCGGTGGTTAACCCCCTGAGGCACCCCAATTTGGGTTCACCTTTGTGTCCCGAGGGGTCGAACCCCACCCTCTTGGCGTTTACCCTGTTATGGTCTTACTTGTCCACATACTGGTCTAGTCTCCTACTTAGCCAAGACTGCCACGGAAACCAAGATTTGGTAGCTTTACCCAAACTGCCTTGGCTAGAGGCGTGCATGAGCTCATAGCTATAGTGTGTGTTTATTAAGTCTATTGTGTCTGCTATTTACGAGATGTGATTGGTTTTCCACAGTCTCGTGATACTCAGCCTGGCCACTAGCAGTATGTGTGATATCACATGTCTGGATTGGTAGGGAATGTTTTCTATCGTGAGGTTCAGAAGTCCCAGCTCTGGTATGGCCCTTTGTGGGGTGCCTGATATTTCTTGTAATATTTGGAAAATTGTTTCCCAAAAGTTATGTAGGGGGGTGCATTCCCATAATATATGGCCAATGTCCCCTATTTCCCTTTTGTATCTCCAACAGGAGTCGTCATTGTTGGTATCAAACATCGCTAGTTTCGCTGGTGTAAGGTACCATCTGAGGTGTATTTTGTATGTCAATTCCCATAGTGCTGAACATTGGGTGGCTTGAAAGATAGATGTCAGTGCCGAACGCCATTGCTGTTCTGTGTATGTTGTTCCTGCTCCCAGCGTATGTGGTCTTTATTTTTCGAGAATTCACGTTTTTGATGCAGGCTATTGTATAGCATTGAAATGTTTTTATTGGAGGCTTTTAGATTGTTGAAAAACTCCCAAGTTGCAGGAGGCATGGAGTAAAGTTTGGGAGCTATTGCTTTAAGGCATTCGCGTACTCTAAGGTATGTGAAAAATTCTGTATGGTGAAGATTGTACTCTGATTGAAGATTTGGAAACGATTTGACTTGTGAGCTTGACCTGAGGTCGGCTATATGCGTTATGCCTCTGGATCTCCAGTGCTTAAGGTTCAAATAGGTAGTGACCAATTCAAGGGTCTCTAGTGGGAACCTGGGTTGGACTTTCCCCTGGTGTGAGTTCAGTTTCACTATCATACTCTTCCATGCTATGGCTGAGGCTTTGATGGTAGGGGGTGCAGCTGTTGGGGTTTTCACTCCTAGTGGCGTGCTTAGTAGCCAGCCCCTTAGGCTTGAGTGAGGTATATATGTGGCCTCCATAGTGCTCCACATTTTAGTAGGTGTGGGTAGGAACCAGTCCTGGATAGGTGCGAGTACAGCCGCGGTGTAATAGTCCTCGAAATTTACCGATCCCGTCCCTCCTGCGTATTTGTGTTTAACCAGCATCGCCTGCGCGCATCTTGGTTTTTTCCGTTTCCAGATACAGTGGTTATGGACAGTCTGAAGTGACCTGAAGTACATTTTGGGATTAGGAATTGGGAGGGTTCTGAATAGATATAGTATCTGCGGTAGATGTGTCATCTTGAAAGCCGCTAATCTGCCGCTCCAAGACAATTCGTGCTTAGTCAGATTGCTAGAGTCAGTTTTGAGTTTTTCTAGGGCAGGCATGTAGTTTGCGGTGAATAGTTTTTTCACAGATTTCGTTAGTTGTACCCCCAGATAGCTTATACTATCTTTAGCCCATGTAAAAGGATGCTAGGTTTGTAGCAGGTTACTCACAGTTGCATTGAGTCCCAGTTCTAGCACATAAGATTTGGTAACATTAGCCCTATAGTATGAGACCCCACTAAAAGTGTCTAGCGTTTTCCGTACCTCTGCCAGGGAAAGAGCCGGGTTGGACAACATTAATATGACATCGTCTGCGAATAGACTAATTTTATGTGTCCTTTGTCTAGGTCTATGCCTGTGATTAGCTTATTGTTCCTAATTATTTCTGCCAATGGTTCTAATGACAGGTTGAATATTAACGGGGACAACGGGCATCCCTGCCTAGTGCCGTTGGTTATGTGGAAAGGTTTGGAGAGCATGCCTGAGAGGAGGACTTGGGCTGATGGGTTAGTATATAGTGCAGATATTGCTGTCAGAATGTTTCCTGTGAATCCAAATTTTTGGAGAACTTGGTGGAGGTAAGTCCAATTCACCCTATCGAACGCCTTCTCTACATCCAATGAGAGGAGCAGAGAAGGCGTCCTGCTGAGCTCTGCGTGGTGGATCACATTTATTAGACATCTAGTAGCATCAGCCGCTTGTCGGCCTTTTGTAAAGCCTGTTTGGTCGGGATGTATCAAGGTGGGCAATATGTTGTTTAGTCTGGAGGCAAGTGTTTTTGCATAGATTTTGATATCTATGTTCAAAAGGGATATAGGGCGAAAGTTTTGCGTCTCGGTCGGCGCTTTCCCTGGTTTTGGCAATGTTATTATAAGAGCTTGTAAATTTTCTGCTGGAAGTTTTGAAGAGGAGGCAGCGTCATTAAACACACTGGTCATACAGTCTAGTAATTGTGGGGAGAAGTGTTTGTAATATTCCCCTGGTAGGCCGTCTGGTCCTGGGAATTTGTTAGATGGAAGCGCTTTAATGGTGTTGTGAATCTCTTGTTTTGTGAAGGGTGCGTTGAGAGCTTCCAGTTGTTCTTGATTTTTATTTGGGGAGTTCAATCTTGTCTAGAAATCTATGTATGTTGTCTAGTGTTGGTTGTGGGGTTGTAGGGTCTCGGTGTAGATTATACAAGTCGGCGTAGTATGTGCTGAAAGCATCTGCTATCTCTTGAGAATTTGTGATCCGCTTTCTAGTGTGTGGGTGATGCAAGTGTTCTATGTTTGATCTGAGCCTGTGCCCTTTCAATTTGTTGGCCAGAAATTTCCCTGCCTTATTGGAGGTATGGTAGTAAAGTGCTTTGCGGGTCCTTTGTGATTTCTCGAATGCGTGTAGCAAGAGATTGCGCAATTCCAGTCTGTGTTGTAGGAGTTGTGCAGAGGTTGGGGAGTTAGGGTGTTTTTTATTTTGTTCCTCTAATTTGGCTATCGTGTCTGTCAGTTCGTTTAAACGCTGCATCCTCTTTTTTTTGTATCTAGAGGCCAACTATATCAACATCCCTCTTATCGCATCTTTGTGAGCATTCCACACCATGGAAGAGTCGGTCACTGAACCCACATTGGTACTGAAAAAGGTTGTTAAGTAATTTTCTATGTCTGGAGCGAACTCAGGGTTTTGGAGAATATAATTGTCGGCTCTCCAGATAGGGTTCCTAGGATATTTGGCTGCATCCGTTATCGTGATAGAGATTGGTGCGTGATCCGACCACGTTATGGTGTGGATCGCTAAAGCTGATATTTTCTGTAAAAGCCATTGATCTGCAAGAAACATGTCAATACAAGAGTACATTCTATGCGATGGGGAAAAATAAGTGTAGTCTTTTTCAGATCCGTGGTGACATCTCCAGACGTCAAAGAGGCCATGGGTTTGTAGGAATTTCTTTGACGGAGATCCCCTTCTTTTGGCGGTACTGGTGGTGTCGAGCTGTGTGTCCATAGTGGTGTTGCAGTCCCCACATATTAATAGGTGCCCCTTATGCAGTGGTTGCGTTATGCGCATTACTTTGTGGAGGAATTTGTTTTGTTGGGTATTAGGTGCATATATGTTGATGAGGGTATATTGTTCCCTGTTGATGGAGCATACCAGGATAATGTATCGACCCTTGGGGTCTATCACCTTTTGTTGGAGGGAGAATAGGACGTTATTACATTTTGCGATAAGTACCCCTCTTTTCTTTTCAGTGTAGGAGGCTGTATATATGTGTGGGAAGTTCTTGTGTGTATACTGGGGTGATGAGGATATCTTAAAGTGAGTTTCTTGGACACATAGTATGTCGCATCATTTGTCTCGTGCTGTGTGCCAGAGTGAGTTTCTCTTAGCAGGGTGGTTGAGACCGTGCGCGTTGATTGAAAGAATGGAAATTGGCATGGCGCACAAAGGGTCAAAGGTGCAGATTGTTTGTTCACTTACGGTTAGGAGACTGGTATCTTCTGGGGTCTGGTCTCAAAATTCGGAAGAGGCTTGGAAGTAACCAGTGATATTCTATTCTGAGTTCAATGCCGAGGTTAATTGGGGTCTTCTTTCGCAACAGTGTTCAGCTGAACTAGAACAAGGTAAGAATAAACAGTAAAGCAAAAGTCAAAGCAACTTTCAGTGTATCACGGTGAGAATATCTGCCTTTCGCAGAATCACCGGTGGGCTGCAACTTGGGGAATGATATCCTGGGTACGTTGCGCCCTGTTATGTATCCTTAGCGTTCCATTTGAGTTTGTCTTCCTCTTTCACATTGGGTTTTGGTGCTCCAGAAGAAGAGTGGATATGGTTAGCGTCAGATGTCAAATCGGGGATTATTCCCCATTGATAGAGGAGTCGGATGCTCTCCGCGACATTATCGACTTTGTAGGTGGTGTCATGCTTCAAAATTAATAAAGTAGTAGTAATATTTCCATTTGTACTGTTTCTTGTGGTTGTTAAGACCCTTTGTGACTGGGTTGAGATGTCTTCGTAATTGAAGGGTGTATCTGGAGAAGTCCGGGAAGATTTGTATGCTTTCGTACGGAGGAGGTAATGCGGGTAGTTTCCTTATCCCGGTAATGAGCTTTTCCTTCGTCTGGAAGAAATGTATTCTCATTAGTACATCCCTAGGTACCGAGGCTGCAAGGTGAGAGGGTTTTGCAATTCTGTGGATGCGGTCTATAATGATATCCCTTGGGGATGCTTCAGGGATAACAAGGCCCATAAGCTCTTTGGCTTATCGTTGCAGGTCTTGAGGCTGGACATTTTCTGGTACGCCATGTAGTTTAACGTTGTTGCGTCTTGACTAGAGTTGAGCGAACCCGGACTGTAAAGTTCGGGTCCGTACCAAACTTTGGGCTGTCCGGGCCCCAGACCCGAACCCGGACTTTTCAAAAAAAGTCCGGGTTCGGGGTTCTGGTAATTTTAATGAAAATTCTGAAAATTGCTGTAAAAAAGTCCAGGAAGGTCCTAGAGGTCTGCAAAAGGAAGGAAAATTGGGGTAAGGATGGGACAAGTGCCCTACAAAGAAATGGGGACAGGGAAATAACTTTAAATATTTAAAAAAAAAAAACATAAAAAAAGCAAAAATGGAGGTGAATGTGGATCATCTTCAAACTGGGTCTGAAAATTATTAATTAACGGTAGAAGCCATATAACTGTTCTAAAATCATCTTCAAACTGTGTCAAAATAGTATAAATAAGCAGGGATAACCCATATCACTGTTCTGCAAACATCTGGAAACTGTGTGTGTCACTTTAAATGAAACTGGGAATAAGTGAACATCTGTTCTGCAAACATCTTTAAAGTCTGTGTGTCACTTTAAATATAACCGGGAATAAGCGAACATCTGTTTTGCACACATCTGTATAGTCTGTGTGTCACTTTAAATGAAACCGGGAATAAGTGAACATCTGTTCTGCAAACATCTTAAAAGTCTGTGTGTCACTTTAAATATAACCGGGAATAAGTGAACATCTGTTCTGCACACATCTGTATAGTCTGTGTGTCACTTTAAATATAGCCGCTAATAAGTGAACATCTGTTCTGCACACATCTGTATAGTCTGTGTGTCACTTTTAATATAGCCGCTAATAAGTGAACATCTGTTCTGCACACATCTGTATAGTCTGTGTGTCACTTTTAATATAG
>BLSH010535102.1:37273-50403 GCA_018402905.1 Glandirana rugosa
GTAATTTTAATGGTCTTGGGGTCTGGGCTTGGGCCTGAAAAAAACTTTTCAGGCCCAAGCCCAGGTCCAGGGCCTGTGGGGTTTCAAGCCATGCCTGGGCTTGAAATGTCAGGCCCAAGCGAGTTGAGATCAGTTCTGCGTTGTTGCAATTTGATGCACCGCATGGTCTTGTACAGGTCGGAGTTCTGGACGTTGCTATACGGTTTCTCGAATACCCGGAACAATAGGGACTTCGTAGGGGTTCCCTATAGTAATATCTGGCGTAGGTGTCTTAACGCTTTGGGAGAGTGGAACGTCGGAGCCATGGATCCCGAAATGTATTCTCATTAGTACATCCCTAGGTACCGAGGCTGCAAGGTGAGAGGGTTTCGCAATTCTGTGGATGCGGTCTATAATGATATCCCTTGGGGATGCTTCAGGGATAACAAGGCCCATAAGCTCTTTGGCATATCGTTGCAGGTCTTGAGGCTGGACATGTTCTGGTACGCCACGTAGTTTAACGTTGTTGCGTCTTGACTAGAGTTGAGCGAACCCGGACTGTAAAGTTCGGGTCCGTACCGAACTTTGGGGTGTCCGGGACCTGGACCCGAACCCGGACTTTTCAAAAAAAGTCCGGGTTCGGGTCTGGGGTTCTGGTAATTTTAATGAAAATTCTGAAAATTGCGTGTGTCACTTTAAATATAACCGGGAATAAGTGAACATCTGTTCTGCACACATCTGTATAGTCTGTGTGTCACTTTAAATATAGCCGCTAATAAGTGAACATCTGTTCTGCACACATCTGTATAGTCTGTGTGCCACTTTTAATATAGCCGCTAATAAGTGAACATCTGTTCTGCACACATCTGTATAGTCTGTGTGTCACTTTTAATATAGCCGCTAATAAGTGAACATCTGTTCTGCACACATCTGTATAGTCCGGTGTGTCACTTTTAATATAGCCGCTAATAAGTGAACATCTGTTCTGCACACATCTGTATAGTCTGTGTGTCACTTTTAATATAGCCACTAATAACTGAACATCTGTTCTGCACACATCTGTATAGCCTGTGTGTCACTTTTAATATAACCGCTAATAAGTGAACATCTGTTCTGCACACATCTGGAATGTGTGTGTGAAACTACAGCATAGAGAAGAACAGGTATATGGTTTCGCTCTGCTATAGTTTCAAACCCAGTTTGCAGATGTTTGCAGAACAGTGATATGATATCACTGTTCTGCAAACATCTGGAATCCTAATTGGGGGGTGTCTTTTCCCTACATGGCTCTTAAAAACTATTTGTTGTATCAGGTGGTAAAACGCAGGGAGGATGAGGTAGAATAGCTAGTGGTTCCCAAACCCTTTCGCAGGATGGTGCTAGACTTGGCCCATGGTCATATAATGGGGGTATCTGGGTATGGAAAAGACCAGGTAGAGAATAACCCAGAGGTTCTTCTGGCCCAGGTTATATGCAGATGTCAGAGAATATGAGAAGCCTATACTGCCTTCGCCAAACAACTACACTTTTTATTTTCTCCATCAGCTCATCTCCCACAGTTATTACCCTTTCGTATCACTTGACCCTCCCTCCTAGATTGTAAGCTCTAATGAGCAGGGACCTCCTATTCCTCCTGTATTGAATTGAATTGCATTGTAATTGTACTGTCTGTCCTAATATTGTAAAGTGCTGCGCAAACTGTCGATGCTATATAATGTAAATCCTGTATTATAATAATAATAATAAATACTGTGAATCATGCCCTCAGTGTCAAATGTCGGCACTGTCGCCCCATTTTTATAGTCCCCTTGTTCCACTGCCCATAATTGAAGTGCTGTTTGAAAGGATTGGCATGGATCTCATGGGACCAGTAGTAAAATCTACCCGGGAACACCAGCACATCCTAGTAATTCTATACTATGCGACCCGCTATCCTGAAGCCATACTCTCACGGAACACCTCTGCTAAGACTATCGCCAAAGAGTTGGTCCAGGTGTTTAGTCGGGTGGGGACCACTAAAGAGATCTTGACGGATCAGGGAACCCCATTTATGTCCAGAGTTACCAAGGAATTGTGCAAGTTGTACAAAATCTCCCATCTCCGTACCTCTGTTTACCACCCCCAAAATGATGGTCTGGTGGAGAGATTTAACAAGACCCTCAAAAGGGGGTGAATAAAGATGTGAGAAAGCTCCAGAACAACACGGATGCTGTCACGTACCTGACGGTGGAGTCTGTCTTGTGCAGGGAACAACCGCTCTTGCGCACCCGATTCAAGGACCCCTGGTAGTGGAGACAGAGGCCCAAGAGTGCGGGATGGCACGAGGGCTGGAGGGTCACCGATGACGTAGCGATGCTCCAGGAGACGTGCAGATAGAAGGATGGTCGTTCAGGCTGGGTCGGCAACAGGCTGGCAGGAAGGTACAAAGGATCAGGCGAAAGAGTAGTCAAAGTCCAAGCAAGGTTCGTTAACGGGCGGGCAGCAGAGGTACAAGGGAGCAGATAATCGGATGGTCGTGGGTAGCCGGGGTCGGTGCAGGTAGAAGACAGCAGGTAAGGACAAGCCGGGTCAACAGGAGGCAGAGCAACACGGGAACTGGTATCCAGAGCTGGGGCTTACAGGTCGGGAACGCTGTAGAGCGAGCAGCACTTGGTCCCAGCAGTCTCCAGGCTTAAATAGGCCCATTTGGCGCCGTTTCCGGCGCGTGCGCGCGCACGGGAGCGCGCACGCGGGCGCGCACGGGAGCGCGCGAACGCGCACGGGAGCGCGCGCACGCGCGCAAATGTGCGCACCTCCGCGGAAACAACAGATCTCAGCCGGAGATAGTTCTTTTTCCTAACAGATGCTCTTTCCAGAACCCACTGTATGGTTGGGACAGTTGCTCAGCCGCTGGGGCTTGAGCAGAGGGGGGATATGTGACTTTATGAGAGGTGAAGTGGTAGACGGAAGCTATCTGTCGCCTTGTATGTGTTCATTTGGAATGGACTAGAGTGGGATCCAGCCCAGACTTTACCAGCCACTGTAGCAGGGCTGGTTCCAGACTGGATGTTTTGGTCCACCAAATCCCTCTGTAGGTGTGGTTTAAATAAACCAGAAAGAGAGCACAGATTTGTTCTGGCCTGTGACTCAGAAGGATCAATCTGAGAGAGCTAATTTTGGTGTTTGGACTATAAAGAAAACATTTGCATTTGCTTATGTTTTTGTGGGTGTCAGGGACCAGCCCTACACCGTAGTGAGGAAATCTCTACTGTTTAGTTTAGCGCCAGGTGGCAAGGATTTGTTTTCTGTTTTTATTTCTTTTAATGTGCAACTTTTTAAATAAACCTGGCTGCAAGCCAGAGTTTTATGAAACCTGCTGTGTGAACTGCATTTATCCCAGGAGAGGTGATCCCCACTGAACTAATCCCCTCACAATATTTATAGGTAAAGTTGATCCAGGGAATATCTGATTGCCTCTTGGGGGATCAGGAAGGAATTTCCCCTGCTTGAGCAAATTAGATCATGCTTTGCTGGGGTTTTTGCCTTTCTCTGGATCAACTGTGGGTATCTGATTGTGTATATAGGTTTGTACATTTTTTGTCCCCTTTTATTGGTTGAACTGGATGGACTTGTGTCTTTCTTCAGACAGACTAACTAATAACTATATAACCTTATATGTGGCTGCTCTGTAACTTCTCCCAGTAGATACAGCAAATTAAGTGGGTACCGCAGAGCCTGTACCACTCTAAACCAGCACAGCTGGCATGTCACCTCACTCCCTGTGACATTATGAGACTTCTCTCTGACACAAAGATATCCTCTCTTTGCATGTTTGCAAGCTTCTCAATTACTGAGGCTTATCACTCTCTCTACTCCTGTGACACCTTAGGCTAGATACATGGAATGCCCTGTGCCCTAATGTTAGTCCCATCTGCTAGGGAGGGGACTAAGCTCACAGACTCTTCACTACCAGGGCCTTCTGTCACCCATGCCAGGTAACCAAGATGTTAGCTGGCTGGCTGTTTAAGCACCCGACATTACTCCGGTTGCCTCTAGCAATGGCAATATAGTCTCTTTTCCATTCACTGCAGGTTAGACAACTGTAATGGTTCTACACTGACTGCCATGCATATACCCCTTTTTCCTGTAACTTCAGATCAGGTACCATGTTAAAATTTCAGAACAGCTTTTTCAGTTACAAATCAGTATAAAACAGTCCCTCACAGATTGCCCCCATACATTGCTCTAGTTCTTCCTAACTTTAGGCTACCCTGGATCATACCTTAGAATTAATGCAATGTTCATAGAATAAAGTCCATGAATCCAACTTTGGTACCTCAACTGGGTACCCACTAAGGGGGAGAACGGTGTTACGTGTGGTAGCAGTCCTCCATGCAATTCCCCATACAAGGATCCCACTCAGTTACCTCCCCCTTGTATTTATAGCCTGCCACAGGGGAGAAGAGCTATGAACACACAGGAGAGAGCACATTCACCTCTTTCTATCTTCCAGACAGCCTGGCATTAAATTAAACAGTACACATTTAGCCATTAAAAGGCAGTACAAAATTAACAAGATTAGGTAAGACATAGCCAATATGCACCCCAAGTAGGCATACAAGCTTATATACTATTGTGCATCTTGTATTTATTTGCCCAGCTAAATTTCACTACATGATATCATTAGAGTCCAGTGGTTAAACATGTTGGTATGTTGTTTTCCAGCTTCTAAAAAACTGAAACAGCTATTTATGGTGTGAGCTCATTGACTAATGGGTTTAAAATGATAAGGCAGTTTTCCTATGTTTTTTTTTATGTACAAGAAATTTGTGGTACTTTTTGCATTTTGAGTTTGTAATATTTATTTTTATCTAAAATATTTTGGTGCAAATGCATTTCTGCAGATTTTCTTTTCTTTTTTGAACTCTACAATCAAACATTCTAAATACTTCTTAGCGCTACATACAGCTTTTTCACACTGAAAGTGATTTTCTGTAATGAAATGTCCTGATACTTTCTTCTTAAGGAAATCAATATTTGTAAAAGTCAGGAAGAGAGCAGCAAATCATCAATGTTTGGATGCTATGTGTGTTAAAGTTAGAAAAGTCCATCACAAAAACAATGCTAGAAGTATTTTACTTTCAGAAAATGTGGAGAGCGCACAGCGGGAAAAACTGTTTTCCAAATGTCAAATACATGTCTAACTTTTCAACATGTTCTATTAAAACTCTTAAGTTCTGTTTACATTTTTACTTTCAGATTTTTTTTTCTCTCTTTATCTTTTACCAGCAGCATTGTTTGTAATAAAATGAATTCATTAATTAACGCCACTTATATCCAACCACTTCAAGCAAAGCTGCAATACCAAACTAAGGGTTCATTCACAATGTAGACCTTCTCCAATGGTATTGAGGCTTTTGGCCATTGGCTTTGACCCCTGCCAAGCATCTTGATAATGCCAGGTCTAAATTTTTTTAAACCAAATTGTAATTGCACATTTCACACAGGACGGTATGGCACAACTGTACTACAGCTATTTGGAGCTTGTATACCCTTTCTTCCTATTGTTATCTATGGCTTCTTCTGGCACATCGCCCTTACTAACATAATGAAAAGGGGTTCAGCTATGTGGAAAAGCACTGCCATTAAAAAAACACTATATTAGATGTTCTGTACATCAACAGATGTGAATAAAGCAATAAAAGTAAAATATATTTCCATGAAATTAATACTTGTATTTCTGATTCCTCCTACATTGAATTGTTTTGTAACTACTGTCTGCCATCATGTTGTAAAGTGCTGTGCAAAATGTTGGCTCATGAATAAAAATAATAATGATAATAATAATAATAATCTTTAATACTTTAGATACATGTAAAGCTAAATTCTAATCACATATGAAAAACACAATTAATTCAGTCCTGGGTTCATTGATATCTTTTATTAATGCAAGCTGCTTGAGTACCTTGATTTGATTAGTCAGTTGTGTTACATTGCCCAAGAGCTAACAAGGAGTGTGCTGATGAGTAGGGATGGACCGAACGGACCCCTGTTCGGTTCGCACCAGAACTTTCGAAAATTGCAAAAGTTCAGAACCGAATAATGAACCCCATTAAAGTCAATGGGAGCCGAACGTCAAAAATCAAAAGTGCCCATTTTGAATGCTTATTGGGCATACAATGGCTATAGGGGTCCGGGTCCTGCCCTGGGGGACATGTAAAAATATACTGATTACTGTGTAAATGCCATTGGCAGTGAAGGGGTTAACCTGGAGGGGGTACTCTAAGGGTTAAATGTGTTCCCTAGGCATGTTCTAACTGTATGTGGGCTGGGCTGGCAGGGGGAGGGGAGTGATCACGGCATCCATATACATGAAGCCTGTGATCACAGCCCTTCTATGAGAACAGAGATCCGTGTTTACATACGCGGACCTCCGTTCTTTCACTGCGGGGGGGCCATCGTGTGTAGCCAGTGGAGATCAGGTCCGCCCTACCTACTCCCTGCCCCCCCGGACACATTGAGCGTGAGAGCCTGCCTCCAGTGGCGCGCACGCTCATAATGGTAGTTATCGCAGCCGCCGCCAGGTGACGGTGGTTTGCGATAACGAGCCACTTTGCCACCATCACGCTGCGGCGGGCAGTCGGCAAGTGGTTAAACTGTAAGTAACGCACACAAAACTATATGGCGTTAAACTGGCAGTAACGCACACAGAAGTAAATGGTGTTAAACTTGCAGTAATGCACAAAACTATATGGCGTTAAACTTGCAGTAGCACACAGAACCATATGGCATTAAACTTGCAGTAACGCACACAGAAGTAAATGCTGTTAAACTTGCAGTAACGCACAGAAGAATATATAGCATTAAACTTGGAGTAACGCACACAAAAATAAATGGTGTTAAACTTGAAGTAGCGCACACAAAACCACATGGCGTTAAACTGGCAGTAATACACACAAAACAATATGGCGTTAAACTATCAGTAACACGCACAAAGCTATATGGTGTTAAACTGGCAGTAACGCACACAGAAGTAAATGGCTTTAAACTTGTAGTGACGCACAAAACTATATGGCGTTAAACTGGCAGTAAAGCACACAGAAGTAAATGGCTTTAAACTTGTAGTAACGCACAAAACTATATGGCGTTAAACTGACAGTAATGCACACAGAAGTAAATGGCATTAAACTGGCAGTAATGCACAAAACTATATGGCATTAAACTAGCAGTAACGCACACAAATGGCTGGCATTGAAAGAATACTTTTATATATACTGTGGGGTGGGAATGAGCCATGATTGTATAAAGTCATGATGACAGTGTCCAATCATGACTCTGACTGTGCTCTGTGCCCTGATTGGCTGAAGCTTTCACTGCTTCAGCCAATCAGGGCTTGCTATGCACTGTTCAGTGCCGCAATGCATTGCGGTCCGTTCGGGGGGCCAAACGGTCAAACATCTCCTTTGTTTGGCTATTCCCCGAACGCCCGAACAATGAAGGTTTGGCCCAAACTTATGCTCACCCATCCCTACTGATAAGATGAAGAACAGAGTGACAAAGAGATATGCTTATCAACCTATTGCTTCTCCTACTCTGTCTAGTCACAGGCTGAGGTAAGTTAAACAGCTCCCATATATGTATTTTATCTTTGTGTTTTAGCAGTTTGCCAGGAGTTCAGTTTTAGGTGGGTCTGTCCCACATCATATTCATTTTACCAAACTCATTTGTTCTCAATCTACATAATTGTTAGTTTACAGTATTATGTCACAGTTTAGGTAAGTACATTTTTAAAGGTGTGCTCCACCAATAATTCACCCAAATCCACCCACTAATGTGTGAAAACTACTGTCATTTGTGTGCTACTATGCTAAGGGCTGTCAAGATCTCATTTAAATGTGTTTCTTATCTTTATTTTAAATTTGAATGTAGACAACAACTGTTAGATCATGGGACACATTTTGACACTTTATTTTCTATGCAGGTCCTTTTTTATAGTAGGGCTATTATGTTTAAATGCCAATAATCTGGCAAGTGCTTGCCTAATGGCACAGCTAAAAGTATTTGATGTTAGCTCGGTTCTGGATTAGAATCAGGCATGTTGCATTTCTTTATTTTAGCACAGCATACTGCAACACACGGTAAGTTTTTGGTGGTGCACTGCATTGTAAGTCTATTTGTACTAATGTGTCAGCATTGCATCTCACTGCTCAATGTTTACCTTGTTGCCAAGCATTGTGGCAAACTATGCACATGCAAAAAAATCTACTTTGTGGTTGGCCACTTATGATTGGTGGTGTGCAGTGACACCTTCCTGGCAGAATAGACATAAAGATAGATGTGCAGTGCTAGCTATTCCCTAAACCTAAAAGTGTTAATATTTATACATTTTTAACAAGAAACATGTGCTTAATCAAAAATATACATGATGAAGCCCCACCAATGGTATAACATGTAAGAGGAGAGAAAAGCAGCTGTTATACTGTTTTTTAACCCCTTCCTTACTGGGCACTTAAACCCCCCCCCCTCCTGTCCAGACCAATTTTTGGCTTTCAGCGCTGTCGCATTTTCAATGACAATTGCGCGGTGGTGCGACGTTGTACCCAAATAAAATTTGCATCCTTTTTTTCCCACAAATAGAGCTTTCTTTTGGTGGTATTTGATCACCTCTGCGTTATTTCTGATCGCCGCTATAAACAAAAAATGAGCGACAATTTTGGAAAAAAGAACAATATTATTAACTTTTTGCTAAAGTACAAATCCATTAAAAAAATTATTCATCAGTTTTGGGCGATATATATTCTTCTACATATTTTTGGTAAAAAAAAAAAAAATCGCAATCGGCGTATATTGATTGGTTTGCGCAAAAGTTATCGCGTCTACAAACTGGGAATGGATTTATGGCGTTTTTATTATTTTTTTTTTACTAGTAATGGCGGCGATCTGCGATTTTTATCGGGACTGCGATATTGCCGCAGAAATGTCGGACATTTTTTACACTTTTTTGGGACCAATGACATTTATTCAGCGATCAGAAATTTAAATATCCACTGATTACTGTGTAAATGTCATTGGCAGTGAAGGGGTTAACCTGCAGGGGGCAGTGAAGGGGTTAACAAATGTTCCCTGGGTGTGTTCTAACTGTGGGGGGGGGGGGCAGGGCTGGCCGGGACATAACAGATCTAACTGATCCCAGTGACAGGGATCAGTAGATCTGGTATGTCCCCTGTCACAGAACGGAGAACCGCCGTGTTTACAACGCTGCCGCCATAGGGCACGCCAGGAGCGTGCACAGGGGACGACATCCATGGATCTGCCGTACTTCGGCAATAGCGCGGATCTGGAGTGGTTAAATTAACTCACTCACAGATTGTGGTAGCCTATTGAAAACTACAAGCCAACAGCCGCAAAGGTTGCCTGACTTTATAGTTTTCAATTCACAGAGGACTGTGAATGAGTGAAGTGGCCAAAAGAGTCTGAAGAGGCTT
This sequence comes from Glandirana rugosa, assembly GCA_018402905.1. NCBI lineage: Eukaryota > Metazoa > Chordata > Amphibia > Anura > Ranidae > Glandirana > Glandirana rugosa. The sequence continues at coordinate 46,717 of BLSH010535102.1, forward strand.
CTCCAGAACACTTCTTATGCACCTGGCTAAAGGAGACCCTGGGTCCGGACACTACTCTTGCCTGATGTGCCATTGGGCCTGCATACTGTACACCCCCGTGCCCTCCTCCAACAGATGCTTCTTTGAGGCCTATCAAAGAATGCGTCCTTAATTTTCAAGATAAGGTGGCCATATTGAGGTCTGTGAGAATGAGGAGTGAACTCCACTTTAATAATTAAGTGATCCCTTATTCCCAGATTTCTCAGCTGAAGTACAATGACAATGAGGTTCTTTTACTACCATCTAGGCCAGACTGCAGGAACAAGCCCTTCAGTACTTCATGTTGTATCCAGCAAAGATCAAAGCCCTCTCTGTGGGCAAGGCCCATTTCTTCACCATCCCTGTCAAAGCCTCCTCTTGGATGGATGAGACCTTTGGTTACCCACAACTTTCCCACAGACAATGAGACGTCCATCCTGCAACTACTTGCCGACCAGTCTGCTTTGTAGCTACATCAGGTTTCATTTTTCACTGTTTATACCCTTACCAACCATACACTGTAATTGCTTTATGACTGGCCTCAGCTGTTCTACTGATGATTGGTTTCTCCTACAGCTCCTATCCTCCTTTTCATTGTCCTCGCCTGCTGATATGGACATCACTGCGCACCTGGAGGACTGAGTTGTTCATTATGTGACTTCTCCTAGAACTTTGACTTGACTGCTTCCACTACTATCCCCTATTTGTATGCAATGCTAGTATCACATGTTTTGTTTTTACACCTTAATTGTTTGGGTCTTAAGCCTTCTGTATTTGGGATGAAACAGTAGGGTGGGTTGTCCGTGTTTTTTCCCCTTTTCTGTTTTTTGTTTTCTTGTTGGCTGTGCCTCCCTTATGTCTCCCTTTGCTTTTTGTACTTGACATTCTTGGTAGGAAATGGTGGATATTCTGTACGGGATCCTACTCCTTCTGATAGCTCTGTTTTTATACTGCTATGGCTAATGCTTTAAAGGTCCTATTATGCAAAGTAAGTGGTTTCAACTCGCCTCAGAAATGGTCCCTGGTTTTCTCCTTTCTTAAAATATATAAACAATTTGCAGGGTAAGGTAAAAATCCTTAGACTAGGTACGTGTATATGATCTCACTGATTTATGGAGATGGAAGCATTCAGATTTTAGACAATTTGCTTGTCATTCAGACTCCTTTTGTACAATGTACCTTTTATCTCTGCTGCCACTATTCTCCCCCAGGGAGTCTCCGACCATACATCACTTTTATTAGGGGTTGATCTCCTTCCTTTCACTGGCCCAGCCCTGTGGCATTTAAATTCTCAATGGTTGGAGGATCAGACAGTTTATGGAGAATGTTCCCGGGGTATAACAGTATCTTTGAATTTGAATATTAACACTCCTAAACCAGCTACAAGGTCTCGTTGTATGGTACTTTCATGTCCACTACTGGCATACTTCAAAAGAACAACCAAGTGTGCTTTGAAGAACTTGAATCCGCCATGATACAGGCAGAGGCTGATTACAATGCCACCCCCAGTCCTCATATTTAGAGTTGAGCGAACCCGTGGATGTTCGGGTTCGGCTGAACTTCGGAAAAAAGTCCGGGTTCGGTACCGAACTTGACCCAAAATTTACCCCGAACCCCATTGAATTCAATGGGGACCCGAACATTTCAGCACAAAAATGACTGTAAAAGAGTCCTGGAAAGTGCTAGAGGGCTGCAAAATGATTTTAGAACAATAATCTGTCCCTTACAGCAACAGCAGGAACTTGCCCATATAGAACTAGAAAATGATTTTAGAACAATAATCTGTCCCTCTAAGAAGTAGACTCTACCTAGTCCAGTCAGATATTTCTGTAATGCAGGATGAGATCTGCAATCTGTCCCTAAAAGCAGTAGTAGTAGTAATGTCTACCTATCTATCTATCTGCAATCTGTCCCTAAAAGCAGCAGTAGTAGTAATCTCTACCTATCTATCTATCTGCAATCTGTCCCTCACAGCACCGGCAGCATCCTCTCCCTACACTACCCAGAGAGCATGTGACATGCAGCACTAAGTGACTCCAGCATAGAGGCTGGGTCACATGATGCACTGGCCAATCACAACCATGCCATTAGTAGGCATGGCTGTGATGGCTTCTAAGGGCAAACCAGTGAAACGCTTGTTGATTGGCTGCCCTGCAGCTATTCAACATGCATGATCAAATACCCGAACCCAGAACTCGAACCCAAACTTTTTTTCAAATGTCCGGGTTCGGGTCTGGGTCACGGACACCCCAAAGTTCGGTATGAACTCGAACTTTATAGTTCGGGTTCGCTCAACTCTACTCATATTCACTCTGCCTGGTTACACTCCCGCAGGAACTATGAGCTCCACCTTTTGGATCTCACAAAGAAAAGTATCTTGTATACTTCTCAAAATGTTTTTATATTTTAAACATGGTAATAAAGCTGGTCATTTATTAGCTTATTTGGTATGTCTAGATTATGCTCCTACATCTATTACCCAGATATGTGCTTCTACCAATAATATTGTTGACACCCCTCATGAAATTCTGGATTCTTTTTATAACCTTTCATACCCAGTTATACACTTCGACTGTGCAATATACTGATGATCTGCTATCTGCATATTTGGCTGATGTGTCTCTTCCCTCCCTGACCAGGAGATATATATGTGAGTTGGATGCTCCTCTCACTGTAAAGGAAATAGAACTAGCTATCACTCTAATGACATCCCATAAAATGCCTGCAGCAGATGGGTTCCCCCATGGAGTGGTATAGTAAATTTAGACATCTGTCCCTATCTTTTTCCGTACCTTTACTGCAGCCTTGGATGAGGGCATTCTTCCTCCATCTTTGTGGGAGGCTCTGATTGTCCCTATCTTCAAGGCAAGCAAAGACCCACTAGATTGTGACACCTACAGACCTATTTCATTAATTAATGTAGAGATTTAGGCAAAGGTGCTTGTCAATCACTTGAACAAAGTTGTTCCTTCTCTGGTACAAAGTAATCAAGGCAAATTCATCCCTTTATATAGTAATCATGGCTACTTTTAGCTCTGATCGCTGTATAAATGTCAGTGGTCCCCAAAAAGTGTCAAACGTGTCCAATATGTCCACCACAATATTGCAGTCCTGCTAAAAATCACAGATCACCGCCATTACTAGCAAAAAAAAAAAAAAAAACGCCATAAATCAATTCTCATATTTTGTAAACGTGGCAACTTTTGCACAAACCAATCAATATACGCTTATTGCAATTTTTTTAACCACAACAGTACCTGGCACGAAAACCCCCTTCCTGTCCAGGCCATTTTTCAGCTTTCAGCGCTATCACACTTTGAATGACAATTACTCAGTCATGCAACACGGTACCCATATGAAATTTGCATCCTTTTTTTCACACAAATAGAGCTTTCTTTTGGTGGTATTTAATCACTAGGAGGGGGTTTATTTTTTGTGCTATAAATAAAAAAAGATTGAAATTTTTTTGAAAAAATGCCTTTTTCTTTGTTTCGGTCATAAAATTTTGCAAATTAGTAATTTTTCTTTGTAAATTTTGGCCAAAATTTATACTGCTACCTATCTTTGGTAAAAATAACCCAAATAAGTGTATATTATTTGGTCCTTGTGAAAGTTATAGAGTCTACAAGCTATGGTGCCAATCATTGAAAATTGATCAGATCTGATCAC
>BLSH010535102.1:50413-62109 GCA_018402905.1 Glandirana rugosa
AAAAAAAAAAAAAACGATCATTACCGCCACTAGACACTAAAAATCGTCCTGACGTTATAACACCACCTGTATAACCTGTGAAAACTGTGAAAAACCCCTGGTGACTGTAAATATGTCGCTAGTCTCGATTTTCATCGGTACTAATGATATATTTCCCTACTTAGACGGAACTAGGGAAACATGGTCTCTTCCTTGTTGAAACAAGTTCACTAACTGTTCGTGGAAACGGATTTAGAGATGTAATTAATTACTTTATCCAGACATCCACAGTGTTAGATCACCCAGAAACGAACGGAACTTCTGATTGTCCCTATCTTCAAGGCAAGCAAAGACCCACTAGATTGTGACACCTACAGACCTATTTCATTAATTAATGTAGAGATTTAGGCAAAGGTGCTTGTCAATCACTTGAACAAAGTTGTTCCTTCTCTGGTACAAAGGGATCAAGGCAGATTCATCCCTTTATATAGTAATCATGGCTACTTTTAGCTCTGATCGCTGTATAAATGTCAGTGGTCCCCAAAAAGTGTCAAAAGTGTCCAATATGTCCACCACAATATTGCAGTCCTGCTAAAAATCACAGATCACCGCCATTACTAGCAAAAAAAAAAAAAAATGCCATAAATCAATTCTCATATTTTGTAAACGTGGCAACTTTTGCACAAACCAATCAATATACGCTTGTTGCAATTTTTTTAACAAATATATATAGAAGAATAATTATCGGCCTAAACTGATGAATATATTTGTTTTTTTTATATTTTTTTGGATATGTATTATAGCAAAAAGTAAAAAATATATTTTTTTTCAAAATCGTCACTCTTTTTTTGTTTATAGTGGTGATCAGAAGTGATGTAGAGCTCATCAAATGCCCCCAAAAGAAAGCTCTATTTGTGGGAAAAAAAGGACATCAATTTTGTTTGAGTATAACGTCGCTTGACCGACCAACTGTTAAAGTGACGCAGTGCCAAATCACAAAAAGTGCTCTGGTCAGGAAGGGGAGAAATTCTTCCAGGGCAAAAGTGGTTAAAGTGTTGCAACTTTATGGATTTAATCCTTGGATAATTGTCTGAATATGGTTCTTGTACCCTGTATACTGACCTGGTTTCCAGAGTTCAGGTTAATAATTTTTTTGCCCCAAAGTTTACCATTTTGAGAGGGACATACCAAGTCTGTCCCCTATTTCCATTATTGTTCGCTTTGGCCATTGAACCATTAGCTGTTCATATGCGATCTTCACCCTCTATTCAGGGACTTATTATTGGGACTATAGATGAATGAATTTCATTATATGCTGAATATGCGCTTATATATTTAGCTGCTCCCTCTCCATCTCTATGTTCCCTGTTACAAGAAATGGATGACTTTGCAACGTTCTCAAGTTTCCGGGTCAACTGGACTAAATCAAGCCTTTTTCGCTATCAAGGGATGGTGGTTCAATTAACACTCAGCTCTTATGTAGTAAATAATTTATGCCCCATTATTACTCATCTGCAGCAGCATACTAGCCTATGGATGGATCTTCTTTTCTCCCAATACTCCTGTAGGTGATGGTTAACTCTCTATGTAAAGTTCAAAAATCCCTTTTTTTATAAATATATTTATTAGGATTTCACATTATATAAGATATACAAGCTTACATATGTCAAAAAAAAAGGAAATAAACAACATCGTTGAATAAGAATACAGTCGGGGCCTTGACATGCAAGGCAAGAAGTATAAACAGAATTCGTACATCTGTAAGGCAAAAGGTCTTGTAAGTGCAAAACTTGACCGAAAACAATGAAAGAAAAGATAAACCAAGTCTTAAGGGTGCTGGTGAATAGTAAAAGTAGCATATAACATAGATAACTGGTATCCTAGGATCAATATAGCCCAAAGGGCCTAGAATAGGCCTGTTTGAGGAAGGGACCAGGGTAGGGTGGGAAGCTTGGCGTGATCTCATACTTCCAGGGTATATCCTGGTCAGCTTGTGAGGAGAGCTTCAACTTATAGATTACAGATAGCATGACCAGGAGGTTATTAGGCAGGATAAAAGGTAATCGGTATATCCCCTGAGTGGATATAGTGGTCGGGATTCGTGGAATGTCAAGGGGGGTTGCCGCGCATGTCATGGGGAGGGTTTTTGGATTTTGAGTTTTCCTAATGTGTCTGAGAGATCCGCTTTCAAATACCATTCGGATAGGTGAAAGGGTTCCATATAGCGTTGGATTTCCTCTGGAGAGAAGGAGCATTCTAAGTACTTCCTCCATCTGGAGAAGAAGCGTTTTGCGGATTTAAAATTCTGGGAAATGACGTCTAGCCATTCTATGTGAAATAGGTGGTGGATGGCAGCTTTAACTTGGGACAGCACGGGCGGGTCTGCGTTGATCCACGCCTGGGTGATGGTTCTGCGAGCTGCCAGGAGACACAAGTGATCCCAATGAGGAACTGAAGACCCTGGAGGGGGAGTGTCTGTGGGAGTTGGTGTCTGATGACTGAATAGGCATAGCATTAGGTCCTTAGGGATAGAGTATTTTTGGATTTTTTTTATGTAGAGCAAGACGTGAGCCCAGAAGGTCGCTATTTTAGGGCAGTTCCAGAACCTATGCAATAAGGTGGGTTTAGGAGCTGAGCACCATGGGCACATTGGGGCGGAGGGGTTCTCCGGTCTGAAAAAGAAGGGGAAGTACGCCCTGTGTGTGATTTTGAATTGTGTTTCCCTCCACTTTTCAGAGACGGTTAAAGCGCGTATTTTTCGATATCCCGCCAGGATTTTGGCCGGTGCTTTTGGGTCTTCAAGGGTCTTGGCCAAGGATTGAAGTGGTTGTAGGGAGTATTTGGAGGCCTGGTGACGTGAAAGATGGGAGTAAATTTGGGAAATTGAGTAGTGTCCTTCAGTGGCAAGAGAGTCGATGAATGAGAGTTGAAAGGATCTAGGGGTAGGGATGATCTCGGTCTTGAGATAGTGTTTCAGCTGAAGGTAGGGGAAGAGGTGTGAATTGGGTATGGAGTAGGATCTGATCAGCTCAGGGAAGGGTCTAACCGACCCTCCTTCTGAGGTGCAGGTTTGACTGATCAGTTTTAGGCCCTGTGAGGACCATAGAGAGAAAGGGGCGCTGGTGAAGGAAGGTGGGAACATGGGGTTACCAGCTATTGGGAGAAAACGAGATACTCTAGATGGCAGGTCTAGAATTTTTCTCACCTCTCTCCAGGCGACAATCGTATCTCGGAAGAGGGAGTTTGTTCTAAGGCGCATGGGGAGTGTTGGGAGTTTTGTGTGGGCCAGCGCTCGGAGGGAGTAGGGGGCTGCCAATGCACTTTCAAGTTCAAAATTTGAATATCTGGAGTTTTCAGTGAACCAATCAAGCACTTGGAGGCAGGCCTGTCCCCCCCTCATCCTTTGGCAGACAAAGTTTTCGTAGGGCCACTCTAGGCTTTTTGCCTTGCCAGATGAACGAGAGCAAGGCAGAGTGGATCTTATGCACATCTTTATGTTTAACCACTTAAGGACCGGAAGGATTTCCAGCTTTAGGACCGGAGCCCTTTTTGCGATTCAGCGCTGCGTCGCTTTAACTGACAATTGCGCGGTCGTGCGACGTTGTACCCAAACGAAATTTGTGTCCTTTTTTTCCCACAAACAGAGCTTTCTTTTGGTGGTATTTGATCCCCTCTGCGTCATTTATGATCGCTGCTATAAACAAAAGAAGAGCGACAATTTTGCAAAAAAAACAAAATTTCTTACTTTTTGCTAAAATACAAATCCAAAAAAAAAATATAAAAAAACATTTTTTTTCACCGTTTTTGGCCGATTTATATTCTTCATCATATTTGCGATAAAAAAAATCGCAATTGGCGTTTATTGATTGGTTTGCGCAAAAGTGGTCGCGTTTACGGATGATGAGAATTCATTTTTGGGGTTTTTATTTTTTTTTATTTTTTACTAATAATGGCGGCGATCTGCGATTTTTAGCGGTACTGCGATATTTCAGCGGACATGTCGGAACATTTTGACACTTTTTTGGGACCATTGGCATTTATACAGCGATCAGTGCTATAAAAATGCACTGATTACTGTGTAAATGCCATTGGCAGTGAAGGGGTTAACTTGCAGGGGCGCTCTAAGGGTTAACTATGTTCCCTGGGCGTGTTCTAACTGTAGGGGGGCTTGCCTATCTGGGGAAGGGAAGTGGTCACAGCCTTCACTTACAGGAAGGCTGTGATCACAGCCCTTCCCCCTCACACAGAGCGGAGGTCCGTGTTTACTTACACGGACCTCCGCTCCTACACTCCGGGGGGGGCATCGCGGGTGGCCGGCGGCAATCGAAGCCGCCGCACCCGCTCCCTGGCCCTCCCCGGACACAGTGAGCGCGCGGGCGCGCTCACTGTGCGCGATCTGGCGGCCGCCGTCGTATGACGGCGGTTTGCCTTACAGAGCCACTTTGCCGCCGTCAGATGCCGATCGGCGGTCGGCAAGTGGTTAAGGAGTAATGGTAGGGTCTGTAGAGGGTATAGAAGCCTCGCAAATGATACCATTTTGTAGAGATGGCATCTGCCGAACAGAGAGAGGGGGAGGGATGTCCAATTCCCTAGCTCTTGTATGATCTTATTTATCAAGGGGGGGTAGTTTAATGAGTATAGTGATGAAGGTTCCCTTCCAATGGCCAATCCCAAATACGTGATGTGCTTTTTAGCTATCAGGAAACGGAATGTTGCTGTCCAAGTTCCAGAGACCCGAGGGTTTAGGGGAAGAATTTCACTTTTTTCAAAGTTTATTTTTAGACCTGAGCATGTTCTGAAAGTTTCAAATAATTCCTGAGTATAGGAAATATCTCGAGGGGGGTTTGATGAGAAAAGAAGAATGTCATCGGCAAAGAGTGCTGATCTGAGAGTAAGGTTGCCAGTTGAAATTCCACTGATTCCCTCGTTGGAATTTATTATTCTGGATAGGGGCTCCAGGGCTAAATTAAAAAGAAGAGGGGAAAGGGGGCAGCCTTGACGAGTGCCCTTGGAAAGCGGGATCTCCGGGGACATAAAGTTAGGGGTAATTAGGCGAGCCGAGGGGGATGCATACATTTTGTGGATATAGTTTAGGATGGGACCCGAAATACCAAACGAGTCCATGGCCATGTAGAGCCAGGTAAAACTTATATTATCAAAAGCCTTTTCGGCATCTAATGAAATGATGGCTAAGTCTCGGTCAAAGTGCATCTTAGCATGCTCAAGGGTGAGAAGGACCTTGCGAATGTTAAGTGTAGCAGAGCGACCCTGTATAAAGCCAGATTGGGCTGGGCTGATGATGGAGGGGAGAATGTGGGCGAGGCGATCCGCTATAATTTTGGAGAGGATTTTGATATCCACATTGATAAGAGAAATGGGCCTGTATGAGGATGGTGATAGGGGGTCTTTCCCTTTTTTGCCTATTAATTTGATGTGGGCTTGGGAAGCAGTGGGGGGGAAAGGTCCATCAGTCCAGATGGAGCTATAGACAGTCTCCAAGGAGTCTGTAATAAAGTCTGCAGTCAGCTTGTAGAACTCTGATGATAGACCATCTGGACCAGGAGCCTTTCCAGGTCCGAGTTTGTGGATGGTAGATGGAATGTTTTGAGTTGTTATGGGGGCGTTGAGGAGGTTCAATTGTTCCGCGGTGAGCATGGGGAGGTTGGCCTTGTTCAGAAAAGCTGCGGCTGCTACCGAGTCAATGGGGTCTTTGGCATAGAGGGCGGTATAATAGTCAGTGAGAAGGGTATTGATTATAGAAGGGGAGTTTGTGATTGTGCCATCAGGGCATCTCAGTGCTCCTATGTATGTCGGAGGATGTCTCCCTGAGCAGAGCCTGGCTAATAATTTGCCCGCTTTGTTGCCATTACGGTGAAAAAAAAGGGCCGAGTGTGCTTGGTGGATAGATTCCTGATGTTCTGACCAAAGATCAAATTGTCGTTTGGCTTTAAGCCACGCTGACAGTGTGGTAGGGTTGCGAGACAAGGTCAGGTCTCTATGTGCTGCCCGGAGGGAGTCACTGGCTAATTGGTAGTTGCGTGAAGTTCTTTTTTTGTATTGAGCCGCATAGGAGATTATGCGCCCTCTTAGGAAGGCTTTGCCCGCTTCTCAGAATAAATTAGGGGAGGAAAGGTGTTCCTTGTTTGTTTCGCAGTATTCCGCCCAGGCAGCACCCAGAGTAATTTTTAAATCTTCGTTCCTAGCCAGGAACGAGGGGAATCGCCATGTTTTAGGGCCAGGGGGGGCGACAAGACCAGACAATTGGATGGCTATTGGTGAGTGATCTGATATCACCATGTTTTCAATGGAGGAAGAGGAGACCAGAGGGATGAGGCTCGGGGAGGCAAAAAGATAATCGGTACGTGACCAAGAGTTATGGGGGGAGGAATAAAAGGTGAAGTCTTTATCAGTGGGCTGAGAGACCCGCCAAGTGTCAGTGAGGTGGAGGGACCTCATGGTCTGGGCGAGGGGGGTGGGTGTGGGGGAAGATTTGGCAGTGGAGGGGGAGCGGTCTTCGACAGGGTGCATCAGTGAATTAAAATCTCCTCCCAGGAGATGAAGGGTTTCAGGGATTGAGAGGGCCCAGGAGGTGAGCTCCTGGAAGAATGGTTGGCCTGGGGAATTGACCGCATATACATTTGAGATTGCGATGTCTCTATCGGCTATGGAAAGATGGACTGTCAATCTACGGCCAGGGTGTCAGCATCGACTGAGTGTAATTTGTGTTGGAGATTCTTATTAATAAGAATGGCAACTCCGGCCTTACGTCCCACAGCAGGGGGGCTGTGTACCGATCCCACCCAAAGTTTACGGAGTCTGGAAGCGTCATCAGGGCCCAGGTGTGTCTCCTGTAGCAGGGCTATATCTGTGTGTAGTCGTTTAAGGTGGCGCAGGATTTGCATACGTTTGTGCGGGGAGTGTAGCCCCTTGACATTCCACGAGATTACCTTTAGGTGATTCCTGGTCTCAGGGGGAGCCATAGCTGATACTTGGTATGGGTAGTAGAGATCATGCTTGTGGGGGGGTCCCGTTGGTCATGCCCCTTCTCGGCATGGAGGCTTCGGCCGTCTGTAGAAATGTATCAAAAAAAGGCACAATGATATGAGCAAGCAAATAATATCAGCATATCTGTAAGCTAAAACACATAGGGGGGGAAGTAGGTCCCCAAAAACCATTTCTAGACTTCACTTTTTTCCCCATGGAATTCCTGTCCACAGTGCACCCGCCAGTAAGGGTCCTCCATCTGACAGGGGTGGCAGGGCGGCACCGAGGAGGGAGGGGGGTAGACATTGAGTGGAGAAGGGGGGAGGAGGGGCAGTAGGAGGTGGGGGGGTGGGAAGGGAAGGAGCGGGTGGGGGGGAGGGAGGAGGAGGAAAAGGGATGGGGAGAGAGGAAAGGGGAGAGAGGGGGAGAGCGTAGGGGAGTGCAGGGAGAGAAATTGCAGCATAAGAGGGAGAGGGAAGAGGAATAGGCTATAAATGGCCCGGGCAAACTGCCCTTGTTACTTGAACCGTAAACCTCTAAATAGCTAGAAAATAAGCGTCAGGTAAACAATAAACCAGTAAATAGCAAACCACATAGTGAGGCGGCGGTGTTTAGGACAGTTTCTGTGACGTAAAGGGTTGACTGACATAGGATCTTGGCTTTGGTAGAGGGTGTATGAGATGTCCAAGGAGGTAGCGTTGGAGGCTCCGACGTAGGGGGCAGCCGCCCCGAAGTCAACTTGACGGGTTATGGGCTTCCAATTGTCCAAAGTGAACCCTCTTGTAGGGGGGTTTCTGTGGGCTGGATTGGCTGCATGAAGCCAAGGCGGACTTCTTAGGAGAGGGAGAGGTGGCTGGAGGGTCATGTTGGGATTCCTGTTCCATATCTGAAGGACGGGTGTTGGCTAGGTAGTTTTCCGCTTCACGTGGTGTGGAGAAAGACACCCGTTCCCCCATGTCCGTTTGGATATGCAGGATAGCAGGGTAGGCCAAGCTGAACTTGATGTGTTGATTGTAAAGTTGCGCGCAACTGGGAGAGAATTCTTTGCGTTTGCGCATTACCTCCAGGGAATAGTCTGCAAAAATCATCAGGGGGTTTTCATCTACGGTCAGGGATCAATTTTTGCGAAAGGCCTGAAGAATGGCTTGCTTGTCATTGTAGTTCAGGAACCGGGCAATGACTGGCCTGGGTCTGGAGTGCTGGTCTGTCGGCTGCCCAATTCTATGGGCTCTTTCTACAACGCAGGGGGCTTTGAGGCCCAGGTGCTGCGGGATGGTGGTGGAGCAGATGGAGAACAGGGCTGAATGATTGTATGATTCAGGTAGCCCTATTATGCGTAAATTGTTTCTTCTGGACCTGTTTTCCAGGTCATCCAACTTTTCCTGGAGATCCCTGTGCTGTGTGGAGAGCCTGGCTATAGTTGCAGACAGGATTGCGGTGTCGTCCTCCATTGTACTTATCCGTTCCTCAGCATGTTCCAGTCTAGCGGAGTGATGCTGGATTTCTTTGTGAAGCTGTTCCAGCCCCCTATGAACTGCCTTTTCTATGGCCTCTGTCACCATGGGAGTGAGGAGGGTGATCACGGCCTGCTCAATCCCTGAAGGGGATGCTGGGTCCGGTGGTGATTCAAGTGGGGGCCCTGGAAGGGCGAGCTGGTGAGCAGGGTTTTGAGGAGAAGCCGCTGATGCGGCCTGTGTCAGCGTTGCGGCCGCCATGTTGGCTGCAGCAAGAGAGCCGTCTCCCTCTGTCTGTGAAGGGAGCGGCGGCGGGCGAGCCGTTTGCCGCTCCACAAAGCGGTCCATCAATCGGCGCCTGCTGTCCCCTGATCTCGGAGGGGTGTAGGGAGGGGTACCTCGGTGATGGCTGGCTTGTAAGCGGGTTTTCGGAGGAGCACGGCGGGAGCTCTTCCCTTCTAGCTCCTCTCCATGCGGGCGCCGGAACCGGAAGTGTCGTTCTACAAAAAAAAAAAATCCCTTTTTAAGCAAACTGACTCTCTATGTATGGGATTCCTCAGGAACCACATTGCCCCTAAGATGTCCCTGGACATTTTGAAACTACCTTCTCATTTGGCTGGATTGGCCTTTCCTAATTTTTAAAAATACTATCTAGCCTCTAAGTTGGTGGTGGTGCATGCCTGATTGTACCCTTCCCTGGCCAATGCCTGTACCACTACTGAAGCACTATAGTTTTTCCTTTGATGCCCTGCATAACATTATATATCGAAGACAAGTGCCCCACCGTCCTGGAACAACTATTTTATGCACCAGGTTGTCTATCTTTACCACCATAGTGACACATTTCTATAAAGATTTATAGACCACCTCCCATAATAATCTGCTCTGGTATAACCCTATGTTGAATTAATTTCTTACACTCCCTGACCCACAGCATTGGATCTCTAGAGACATTAAATTCCTTTGTCACCTATACACTGAGCAGGGCCTTTAAGTGTTTGTTAGCCTAAAAAAAAAAGTATCCTGTTTCTTCAAAGCATGAATAACAGCACAGTGCATGTGCTGTGTAATTTGCCCCCTTCTGTCACCTAAAATACATGGCTGATCCTGCCTGGCCCTTTCCTCTCCCCTGTACACCGACCACAGTTAGCCATGGCTGTTGAGCCCTGACACCGTGGTCAGTTTATGTGCCTCTGTCATCCACAGCTCTCCTCTCTGCTCTCCTGTGTCCTCCTCTGTCCTCCTCCCCCTCCCCCTCCCCTCCCTGCCTGTCAGCACTGTGTATGAGCCACCCTCTCCCCTCCTCTTCAAGCACCGTTCTGAGCAGTGCAAACATTACTGCTCACAATCACTGCCAGCCCCTCTGCTAAGATAACCTGTAGTATATACTGTATGCTGTTTTGTAAAATTCATCTTCTAAATACCTTATTTCTTCTCCCTGATCAGCGGTCATGTGGTCGCCTGTCGTTCTCTTCCTCTGATGTATGCACTACAGAGGGAGGTCACGTGACCACACGGCAAACATCAGAGGGAGATCTCAGCCCCTCTTTCCATGGTACATACATTGGAAGAAGAGAACGATGAGCAGTCACATGACCGCTGATCGGGGAGAAGAAATTAGGTATTTAGAAGATGAATTTTAAAAACCGGCATACAGTATATACTACAGGTTATCCTAACAGGGGGAATGGCAGTGATTGTGAGCACTGCCTTAACAACCCCTTTAAGTCCTTTGTTCAGTTGAGAGACGACTTTAACTTTCTTTCCTCCTCTTCGTTTATTTATTTTAGAAGTGCTGGCATGCTCTTGGAGTGCAGTTTGGCTCACATTCATCTCCCTTATCTATGGCTCCATTAGAGAAATTGCTGAGAAGACCAAACACCACCAAATTGATTTCTGCATATTATTCTACTGTAATGGCTGATTCTAATCCTAGTTTTGCTGCTGCCCTGACTTGTTGGAACAAGTTGAATATTCAACTTACTGACAAGGATTGGTCTGAATTTATAGATACTTACAAGAGCTCAAAGATATCCTGCAGAATCAGAATTATACAAATAAAAATATTTAGTCATAGCTACCTTACTCCTTCTCAGATGTTTAAGATGGGTCTATGCTCCACATTTGAGTGTTTCGGAGGCTGCGGGAATGCAGCTAATTTTATACACTGTTTTTGGTTCTGCCAAATAGTTTAAATGTTCTGGTCTGAGGTTGACTCATTCTTATCCACTTTGTTAGGCTTACCTTATGTCTTAAATCCTGTTTGCTAGGCATTTTTCACGAATTGACTGTATATGTTTAATGTTTACTAGGTATACTGTATTTCTTTGCCAAGAAGATTATACTCCTGTCTTGAAAAGGAACCACTCATCCTAATCCGACCACTTGGCTTCAATTGATTAATGATAGTCTACCTCTATTTAAGCTTTATTTGAACTTAGGAAGAAACCTCACCTCTTCGATAAATTGTGGCATAAATGCATATCTAGCCCTCTTACCCTTATGTCTCTGGATCTAAAAAAATAATATGATCCTCATTATTTACATTTCATTACTTTTGATTTTGTAGGGCACCCTTTGCCCTTCCCCATTCTCACTTTTACCCATACATGTACTGTAATTCAATGTATACCACCATTTTATTTGTTATTCCTTTCTTTACTGAGACATGGGAGGCATGGTCTGGTCGCAGTTGGAACATGTTTATTGTTTGTTGTTTTCTGTATAATACTGGAAAACTCTTAATAAACATCTTTAAAAAAGGGGGCATATAAAATCACCAATGCATTGTGAGGACAATGCCACTCCCCCTTTGTCAGGGCTACAAGAATAAGCAAAAAACATTGTCATAATTAGAGTTGAGCGAACACCTGGAAGTTCGGGTTCTGCTGGTCCGTCCGAACTTCGGGACAAAGTCCGGGTCCGGGTCCGGACGGAACCCGAACGATCGCACGGACAATGAACCCCATTGAAATCAATGGGGACCCGAACTTTTAGGCACAAAAATGGCTGTAGGAAAGTCCTGGAAAGCCCCAGAGGGCTGCAAAAGGAAGTAAAATGGGGGTAAGGGTAGGGCAAGTGCCCTACAAAAAAATGGGGACAGGGAAATAACTGTAAATATTTTTAAAAAAATAAAAACATAAAAAAAGCAAAAATGGAGGTGAATGTGGATCATCTTCAAACTGTGTCTGAAAAGTATTAATTAACGGTAGAAACCATATAACTGTCCTAAAATCATCTTCAAATTAGGGCAAGTGCCCTACAAATAAATGGGGATAG
>BLSH010535102.1:97486-115747 GCA_018402905.1 Glandirana rugosa
CGAAGGACGGGATCATGAGTCGGAACTAGAGAACGATGGAACGTAGGGAAAATGGGAACAGGGATCGTACATATGTCAATCAGAATCAGACATCACATCAACAAATCACTAAAACAGTAACCCCAAAACCAAGAACAAACGACCCCAAACAAATACAAGTGACAAACGAATAACGACACAAGTGACAATTATTTAGAGTGAAAATCTATAAATGAACAAACAAAACTGAGTCAAAAGAGAAAGTTATAAAAATAACTTTTTTAAATCAAATTGTTGTATAGTGAATTGTAAAACTATGTTCACTTCTTATATTTTAACGTATCTTTATATAGAGCAATTGTTCTTCACTTACTCAGATTTTTGTCATTGAGATATATTTCTATGCAATTTTATATTCTTCACTTGTATCAAAATGTTAAGTGATATGTTGTTAAACTAAATTTTTTCAATAAAAATATTGAAAGAGAAAACTGAGTCAAAACAAACAAGTAAATATCTAAAAGTGAGATTTATTAACAGTGAACACAGCAATAAGCAAACAGTGAACATAAACAAACCCCAGCAAACAAGAACCAAAACCCCAATGACAAAATCACTAAACAACTACACTACAGACTAAGACTAACTGTATACATGCTAGGGACAAGGGTAAAAGGGATGCAAGGTAGCAAGAGATCAAGGCTGAGTACTAGGGCAGGAAGCAGGAGCAAGGCAGATGGGTACAGGAAGGTTCAGGTTATCAGGGGACACAAGCACAAGGATCTGGCAGCAAGGAGGCAGCAGAGTCAAAATCGTGACGTGCTGGAAAAAGGGTGGAGCAGCCTTAAATCTCTAATTCTTAGCTGAACCCAAGGGTGTCTGATTCTCACCGCCTGCTGGCTCTTGGGAAATGCCTGCTGATGGACACTGGAGCTGCAGCAGACAGTCCAGAACAGTACAGTGCCTCCAGCAGGTGAGCTCCATCCTAACAGCAGGTTTGATGTTGAGGCTCTGGATTCACTGTGTTCATTGAGAAAGCGCAGACTTTCAAAGTACCAAAGCCTTGACTTGATTTTATTCATCTCTTTGCGGAAAACTGTCCACAGATTATTTATGTCATGCTGAAAATATTGTACATCAGCATTTGGGCATACACTTTTGTACAGTTCAGCCAATTTGGTCATTGCCTATTTTTTTTTGCTTATCTGAGTATTGTTTTGATTTTATTCACCATAAACAGGGCATCTGCCTATACAAATCAATGAAGTGTGGCAGAAACTCTGGGGAGGTGAATTTGTCTGTCATTACACTTCTGCAAGACACAAATCACATAACAAAGTCAGCATATGTCCTAACAAACTTTTTAAAAAGGTATAGGCCCTAAAACCCCCAAACACCAAGAGCTAATTTAAAAAGTGTACCTTCAGTCGTTGCAAAGTTCGTAACGTCGAACATGCATATGATCCACAATTGATATGTGTTGGCATCTCCGCAAAAGATCATTCCACATTATATACACTGAGCATGTGTAGAGCTCCACCCCTGTCCTTCTTCTTAGTGTATTCCCCACCTCTTCTCTTTTGGGGCAGTGTGGGAGAGACATGGTGGCGGAGAAACAGCAGGTGTGTGGGGAGAGCAGTAGTGAAGGAAAGCAGGAGAAAGCTCCCTCCAGAGCCAGGAGGAAGAAGAGGGCCACAAATATGACTTTTGAAGAAATGGCGGAGATGGTGGACATCTTAATGAAGACAGACTATGATGGGAAGTATGGACCTTACATAAAGCCAAATGCAAGAAAGGACAAGATCATGAAGAAAGTTCTGAGAAGTCTGCACAAGAGGTTTGCGGTATGAAGAAACAAGGAACAGTTGAAAAAACAATGGTTAGACCTTAAATTGAAAGAGGAAGACCAGTAGAGGAAGATCAAGAAAGTGCTATGAAAAAGTAAGTTTTTGTTCTGTGTTCGTATTACTTTATTGCTGGCCCATGTGCTTTTCTTCAATGTTCTACTGTTTTCCCTGCATGTGTTTCATTTTCATGTACTCTGGAATGTTTCGTGGGACACAAAACATTGTTTTGCCTTAACACTTAATACGTAATACTTTGTTTTTGGGAGATGCATGTTAGAAGCAATTGTTCTGGCCTATTTGGATGTAACATAAGTTCAGTATTGTATATATGTGTTCATAGCTACTGACATGTCAACTATATTCAGTGTCAGTATAGGACACTCAGCAGGTGTTAGGGAAGGCAGGAGCACCAGCATGGGCCACCATTATAGGGGTCTAGGGGTATCTCTCTGTGTGAAACTTGCACAGAACAGATAAGTATTCCTGCTTTGGAAAGGCATAAAAACATGTAGCCAGCTTGGATCTCAGCCAAAACAGACAATTGTAAGACACTTCTAAACAATGTTTAATATTGCCATTTATAGGCTGACATATCTGTCAGCTAAGTATAACTATTTTATCTTCACATAGGTGAGAAAAGAAGAGGAACATCTGAGCTGTTTGTGGACACCAGTAACCCAACACCTCCTGAAGACCAAGAAAGTCAACCCACCAGGTGCCCTGAAGAAGATGTTGATGCTGATGTGCATGAAGTACTGCGTGAAGTTATCCAAAGTGTGTTGAGCACAGGTCAGTGTTTGAGACCACAGCATCAAGTAATGGATGGATGCCTGCATATTTCTAATACATGGTGTTTTTTCATATTTCTTATTAATCTGGATGTTGTGGAAGACAAAACTCCCTTCAGCAGTGCAAGTGCCCAGATTCTTATCAGTGAGCTCTTGGTTTGCAATAGGGAATAAGAGAAAACTAAAGAAAACATACATGATTTCCAAAGCAGAGTTATCACTGTCATGGATATTTTAGCTAAAATTTTAAATAAAACACGTTTTAGTGTTTTATGCTATGTTGTACATCTGTTTGTACAGTTTAAACTTGACTAACCTTTGCACATGTTTCCTCACATTTTTGGAATAATTGCAACTTTTATAATTTAAGTAATTTAAGTATTTTTGAATATGTTACAAATATGAACCCACAACTGGATGACTCCTCTTAATATTACTTTTTGGCTACATCATGTTAAACAGGCGCAAACAGATGCATTTTGGCACTTGCAGCCTTCCTCAGATGAGTAAGTCTGCTTTAGCTGAAACGCATCAGCTTGGCTCCTGTTTTGCATGAAGTTGTCTAAAAAAAGGAGTCATCAAGTTGGCAACTCCTATCTTAACTTACACCATTTCTTAGCGTGGTTGGCTCCCCCAGCTAGAGCACTAAATTGGATCCAGCACATTGTTGAATATGGCGGGGTAGCTTGTGTTTCCTTTTTTAGTTGATACTTTGTCAAAAAGTATTGTCTTGTAAAAAAAAAGCTGGGAGGTGTGCTTTCACACAAATGTGCTTGATTTGTGCAGTACTGTTTACAAAAATAATTTTAAGACAGTAGACTTCTACAGTTTAACTACTTAAGGACTGGAAGGAATTACCCACTGCCTGACCAGGCCATTTTTTGCAATATGGCGCTGCATCACTTTAACTGACAATTGCACAGTCGTGCAACGTTGTACCCAAACAAAATTTATGTCCTTTTTTCCCACAAGTAGATAAATAATAATAAGTATAAGTATAAGTAATAAAAAGTATAGTAAATATCCAAAAAAAGTAAAAAAGCAAATTTCTTTATCAGTTTAGGCCAATATGTATTCTTATACATATTTTTGGTAAATCAGTGCTAAAAATATGCACTGTTATTGTAATAATGACACTGGCAGGAAAGGGGTTAACACTAGGGGCGATCAAGAGGTTAAAATTGTTCCCTATTTGTGCTTTTTAACTGCATGGGGGATTGTGTGACTGGGGAAGCACACAGATCCGTCTTCTTGCATAGCAGAAAGACAGGATCTGTATGAAAGCGCTGCGTAAACTGTTGGCGCTATATAAATCCTGTATAATAATAATAATCTCCCCTGTCAGAACAGAGATCTGCCTTGTTTATACAGTGATGTTATGTACCTGTCTGTATTCCTGCAGAGATAGTTATGCAGGATGCAGCAGCACAGCACAATATTGTCTACCTTGTATAAGGCCAGATTTATAGTTGTTAAAAATAATCCAAACCTGTTGGCTAAGATTCCAAATGTGTTCTCCACCACTCGGCGTACCCTGGAGAGCCGATAATTAAAAAACCTTTGCTTGGGTGTGATTTTGTGCATTGGATAGGGTTTGAGCAAATGTTTCCCAAGGGCAAAGGCCGCATCAGCCACAAAAACAAAGTTAAGCCACTGAACATTATCTTCACATGAAGGCAGGTTCAGAGTTCCCTTTTTCAGATGACGATAAAATTTGGTTTGGTTGATCACACCACCATCTGAGTTGCAACCATTTTTGCCAATGTCCAAAACATAAATTCATAATTGTCATTCACAACCACCAGGAGAACATTACTGAAAAAGCCCTTATAATTGTAAAAAAAAAGAGCCTGAGTTGGGGAGTGTTAGGTCTACCGGAAATCCCAAACATCACTCCGGTTTCCTGACCAGTAGTCTTGTTATCCTGGTATCAGGTGGAGGACAGTTGTGGTCCTGCAGCCAGAATTCTGGGGCCTCTATGGTAGTTGCAAACAAACCCAAATAAATAAACAACTCCCGGTTAGTAGAAAATCCAGGCAGAGATCCAAGGGGTATACCAGAGACAATGTCAGGGACAGGCAAGGTTCGGCAACAATCGGGCAATGTGGTACAAGAGGGTAATCCAAAGGTGTAGTTGGGAACAAGCAAATTTAGTAACAGGCAACAATCAGCTATAATGGCTAGCAGTAACAAAAACCTATAATCAGGCAAGGACAGGAAGGGGAAGTAGATTTTATAGAGTGCTAATTGAGGTGACTGCCTACAGCTGGCCACAGGGTGGAGCCAGAGTCACAATCAGAAAGCTGTAGATACCCAGAACTTCCACAAAGATAGTAGATACTCTGTGGCTAAGGCCATAAGGAACTGACCACCAGTACACAGGCCCCAGGATCAATCCCTGGTCAAGGCGTGACAGTACTCTCCACACAAAGATGCCCTGACTATTTGGGCTTGGAAGGATGCTTATTATTGACTAGTCATGGGGCATGGACATCGCGAGTGGGTACCTAAGTCCTTTCTGCAATAGAGTATACTTTCCAGTCCACAAGATACTGCAATTGTCCACCCTTATATTGGGAATCCAAATTTTACTAATTTCATATTCTTGGTGGTTGTCAACCAAGACAGGAGAAGGATGCCTAGAGGGTAGCAAAAACCTATTCTTGTAAAAGGGTTTAAGCAAGGATGCAGAAGGGTCCAATATATCTAGGCCCAAATTTGGGGGAAGGTTGTCTCAGTTTGTCTCATGTTCTTAGTGGATAACCATACAAGCTGAGTTATGAAAACGGGGTGCAGGTCTTCTGCAACGATCTGCATACCCCTTGTAACTGCGAACTGACTGCAGAAACACTCTCCTTATTTCCTTTACAATGCTTTGTTAACCTAGACCCCATGTTAGCTGCTGCAGGTACCTCTACTTGTGAAGATTGGAAGGGAAGGACTTTGGGTTGATAACCAAAGGCAGCTCGGAAAGGAGACAATTTCAAGGAAGAGTGCCAATGTGAGTTGTGGGCTAATTAAGCTAGAGGAAGCATCTCACTCCAATTGTCATGTTCGGCATTAACGTAAGCTCTTAGATAGGTTTCTAAATCTTGATTAACCCTTTCTGTTTGGCTGTTAGATTGAGGATGGAAAGAATTTTTGATACTCAGATGTTTGCAAACAGCCAGAACAAAGAAATTAATTGTGGCCCTCTGTCGATAGCAATATCGACCGGAATACCATGCAAACGGACAACATTTTCAATGAAGGTTAGAGCCAAACTTGGGGCTGAAGGTAGGGCAGGCATCAGAATGAAGTATACCAATTTCAAAAACCTGTCTACAACTACCCAGATGACGGTATTCCCCCTGGAAGCCGGAAAATCCACAATAAAATCCATACTGATATGAGTCCATGGAGCATGGGGAACAGGTAGTGGTTGTAGTAGGCCATGAGGAACAGATTGAGGCATTTTGATGGCTTCACAAACAGTACAAGCTTTAACGAAAGCAGTCACATCCTTCTTAAGTGTAGGCCACCAAACCAGGTATTTCTGGCAAAAGAAGGTTTGTTTCATACCAGGATGTCTGGATAACTTTTGTCCTTGCGCCCATTGCAAAACTTCTTTATGTAAGTCTGGAGGTACATACAAAGTATTATCCGGAACCAAGAGTTTGGCAGCAGTCTGGGACTCAGCAGCCAACAAACTCCTTTGTAAGGTCATATCTAGTTGAGCAATAATTAGTTCAGGAGGAACAATATGCTTTGCGAAGCTTGGTTATTTTCACAAAGGAATTGCAGAGACAGGGCATCGGCCTTGGTGTTCTTAGTACCAGGAATGTAAGTTATGACAAAATTTAACTGGGTAAAGAATAATGCCCAGTGGGCTTGTCTGGAATTCAGTCTCTGGGCCTTTTCCAAAATTACATTTTTATGGTCCATTTGAACCACAACTGGGAGTTCCGTACCTTCTAATAAATGTTGCCATTCTGAGAATGCTAGTTTTATAGCCAGAAGTTCTCTATTCTCTATGTCATAGTTTTGTTCTGTGACAGAGAATCTTTTGGAGAAGAAGGCTACCGGATGTAGTTTGTTGGGAGAAGGGTCTCGTTGGTATAACACTGCTCCAATACCTATTTTGGAGGCATCCACTTCCAAGAAGTATTGAGCAGAAGGCTGAGGATGATGAAGCACAGGAGCCGAGCAGAAAGCAGATTTTAGGAGGTCAAAGGCTTCCAGAGCTTCAGGAGTCCACTGAGAGCAGTTGGTCCCTTTCTTAGTGAGGGGTGTGATGGGAGCCAGAATCTTGGAAAAATTATTTATGAATTTTTGATTGTAATTTGAAAATCCAATGAACCGCTGGACTTCTCTTAACGTGGAAGGTCTAGGCTACTGTAAGATGGCATTGAGCTTCTTGGGATTCATCTGGAATCCTTCAGAACAAATTATATACCCTAGGAAAGGTATTTCCGATTGTTCAAAAGAGCATTTGGAAAGTTTAGCATACAGCTGGTGATCTCTTAGAGTTGGAGAACAGTGCGTACATGGCAACGATGAAGCTTCAAATCTATAGAGTGAATGAGTACATCATCTAGGTAGACAACAATGAAAGAGTCTAGTAGATCCCTGAAAATGTCATTCACAAACTCCTGGAATACGGCAGGGGCATTGCAGAGACTGAATGGCATCACAAGACTTTCATAATGTCCCCTTCTCATATTAAAGGTCATCTTCCATTCATCTCCTGCTTTAATGCTAATAATGTTGTATGCTGAACGAAGGTCCAATTTGGTAAAGACCTTCAAACAATTCAGTAAGCAGGGAAAGAGGATACTGATTCTTTATCGTAATTCGGTTGAGCGCTCTGAAGTCTATGCAGGGTCTGAGTCCTCCATTCTTTTTCTTGACAAAAAAGAACACAGCCCCAATGGGGGAGGTAGAAGGTCGAATGAATCCCTTCTTCAAGCTGTCTTCAGTGTACTCCTCCATGGCCTTAGTCTCAGCCAGGTTAAGGGGATAAGTCCTCCCCTTAGGTAGAGGAGTACCAGCAAGTCAATTGCACTGTTATAAGGGCGGTGTGGAGGAAGAGCCTCCGCTTTATTTTCAGAAAACACATCAGCAAAATCCGCATAGGCCTCAGACAACTCAGGGTTGGTAGACACCTCATGGACGGACACTTGATTGCATATCACCTTTTCGAGACAGTGGACACGACAGGAGGTGCTCCAAGCCGAGATTTGAACAGAAGAACTGTCAATGGATGGGTTATGTTTACGTAACCAAGGGAACCCAAGAATCACCGGGGGTCAGGATAATGTCAAAAGACAAAACCTCTTGATGCAGAGCCCCCAAACAGACAGAGAGAGGCTTGGACTCATGGGTAATAAGACCATCACCCAGAGGGGCTCCACCTAGGGTCGTCACACAGAGTGGTAGGGTTTTTGAAACCATGGGAATCTGGAGTCTCTTAACCAGAGCAGCATCTAAAAACACACCACCAGTGCCATAATCCATAAAGGCTACTGTGGAGAAGCACTGGTCATTCCAGGACAAGGAGATAGGGACTAGAAGTCTCTCCTGAGGAGGGTTCAAAATAGCAGAGACTAAGGTCCTGCACTTGGTGCGTTCACTGTCCGACAACCGCACCGCACCTACGCCCATGGGTTCTTCCTCAGACCCGATGGGAGAGGGGACAGAAGGGACTAGCGATTGTCAAGAAGGAGACTTAGTACCAAGTTTGGGAGGATTATATTGTCCTTGGCGCTTTCTCTCTAACTGACGCTCAGCGAAGCGAGTGTCCACCAGGATAGGCAAGTTGATAAACTCCTCTAGACCCACTGTGACCTCCCGGTATGTTAATTCATCCTTAATGCATTCCATTAACCCTCTGCAGAATGCAGGCTTAAGGGCGCTACTGTCCCAGTTGGTCTCTTCTGCTAGCGTACGGAATTCAATGGTGTAGGATGCTACACTGCGTTTACCCTGACGTAAGTCAAGAATACGAGATACGAGACTCGGCTGCCGATACTCTGCCGGGAAAGTAAAAAATGTTTTCAAACGTCTTCATGAAGGTTGGATAGTCAGTGAGCACTGGAGACTCCTTCTCAAGAAGAGGTGACAACACTTCCGGTTCGGTTGCCACATGAGAAGGGAATGAGAGACAGCGGCTCCGGAACGATCGGCATATAAATCCAGCCGCACACTGCTCGCGGGCGCATTAACTCTCCCCCCTCCTCTGCCACAGCCCGGGTACCAAAAGGATGGATCGGTACGTTTTACATGGCAGCTCCTTATCCCCAGCGGCTGCCGCTCCGTCCGCCTCACATGCAGCCAATATGGCCAACGGCCATTCACCAGGGGAGTTGGCGGCTCCGCATCAGCTTCACCAGCCTGCTCCACAAGCCGAGCCGAATGAGGAACAATGTGCCAAAATTGCTCAGGCTGTGGCTGCTCTCCTCTCTCCCACCATTTCTGCAGCGGTGGAGACAGCGGTCACTGAGGGCATGCAGCAGATTAAGAAAGAGTTGGGCGAGCACACCAGGAGACTGGGAGAACTGGAACGCCGGATCTCAGATGTTGAGGACGAGATGCAAACCTCACAGGTGAGCGAACAACAGATATCTCGCACGCAGCACTACATACTTGACAAATTAGATGACCTCGAGAATAGAACCAGAAGGAACAACTTACGAATCATTGGCCTCCCCGGATCCTTCAACAACACCACTCTGCCGAACATTTGCGCTGTACGCCTACCCCAAGCCTTAGGCCTCACAGGCACCTGCACGGTCGAACGAGCGCACCACCTGGGTCCCCCCTCCAACGATCGTCGCACCCCTTGACCGGTAATTGGGCGCTATCTCAATTATGCTGATCGGGTCGCACTGCTCCGTTCGTTCAGGAATGCCAAATCCCTACAGTTGGAAGGGCACAAACTGCTAATCTTCGCAGATTATTCACAGGAAGTGGCCCTCCTCTGTAAGGCCTTCCAGCCGATCTGCTCTGCTCTATACCAAAAAGGGGTTAAATTCACACTGTCATATCCCGCCATACTCCGCTTCACGGATTCAGCTGGCGAGGCCAAATCCTTCGCGCACCCAGAAGAGGCAGCTAACTATCTGCAGACCTACCTCCATATACCCATGGACACCCAACAGGCCCCTGCAGCTTCTCCATCTCCAACCGCTAGGGATCTGCGCAGCCCTAGGAAGGACTCCCCGAAGAGACCCTGTTACGCCAACAAGGCTAAGTAACACCTGCCTGCCGGGCTTACCTCCTTCACATGCAAAATCTGACGTTATCCTCTCTTGAAGAACCTTCCCTCCATGTTTTCACCGACCCGCACTAACTGATCGTTGGTCTGTATATAGTTTTGACTTCCGTGAGGGTGTTTTGTCTCAATGTACTAAGTGCACCTAGTTGTATGCTTGCCTTAACTTGATTCACCATTGGTTCTCCTTGTCCCCTCAGCACCTACACAGCCTTTCCGGAGATCCCCTGATGCTGCAACCAACTACTTTGTTAGCCAGCATGCCATAACGCCCTGGGGTTGTACATCGTACCTGGGCGCAATCCCTTCTCACAGCCGCCTGCGACCGGGAGAAGAGGTGCATCTCCGGTAACGCTGTCCTGGTAGGAGATATGTTTCCAATGTGGAAAAAAGAGAAGTCACTAGTTTTCTATTGTGTATGTTTTGTTGTTTTATACCTTTGTTTTCACCTTTGTGGAACCTTTAGCCCATCCTCACCCATACTAGCTGAGCCCACAAGCCAGACCTTCTTTTGTTATTCCCATGGCCAGTGCCCCCTGGCACCTCCTCCCACACCCCTTGTAACCTTATACACCTTTTCACTTAAAATCCCGCCACCATTTGACCCTCCATAAAGGTCATATCCTGGAATGTTAAAGGGCTAAAATCTCCACATAAACGAATGGCCATCCTGCGACATTTAAAACGCCTTAAAACCGATGTAGCGTTCCTACAAGACATGCACCTGGAGTAGGAAGACTTCTCCCGGATGCGCAAACTATGGGTGGGAAATGTCTATGGATCCTCGGCGGTGAACGGTAAATCGGGACTCCTCATCCTCACCCACAGTAACTTTTCCCACGAAGTCCTCTCGGAGGAGAAGGATGACGATGGCAGATTACTGATCCTGAAGATCAAACTGGCCACTAAAGAAGTAGTCCTTGTCAACGTTTATGCTCCCAACTCCCCCTCAAAATCTTTCTTCCAATTCCTTACTGCTAAACTTGCTCCCCATCTCCATCTTTCATTACTACTGGGGGGTGACTTTAACACAGTGATGCACCTTCAGGAAGACAGGGCGCGTTCTGCGCCTGCTCCTGCCCTTCAACCACCCTCCCCTGAGACTCCCCTAACTCCCTTTGCTGAGGCTCTCCATCTGATCGACCCTTGGAGACTTGCCAACCCAATAGCCAGAGAGTGCACGTTTTTCTCACACCCCCATTTAAGTATGTCTAGAATTGATTACTTCCTCTGCAATACTTCCATGCTACAGTTCACCTCAGACTCTCAGATCCTAGAAATGGTAATATCTGACCATGCCCCCTTGTCCCTTACAGTATCAGGACTTGAATTGCTAAAACCTACCAGACTTTGGAGATTCCCCTCCCATCTAGCTGGCAACACTGACTTAATAAACACTCTAAAATCCACCTGGTCTGACTATCTACAGGACAATGCTGCACATTCCCACGACCCCTGCCTCCTATGGGAGGCAGGCAAGGCGTTACTCAGAGGCAAAATAATAGCTTTCACATCCGCTCACAAGAAAAAAATGACAGCAAAATACCTAGAGGCCCTGCTCAACTCACGGATCACTGAGTCCGAAGTTGAATCAGCAATAGCCACGTTAGCCCCTAACAAAGCTCCTGGCCCTGACGGGTACACTTCAAAATTTTTGAAAGCCCTCAAAAAAGACCTTACCTCAACCCTGACTGATCTATATCAGCACATTTTGGAAGGGGGCGCCTATCCTCCTTCTGGCCTACAGGCGCATATTAAATTGATCCCAAAAAAAGGCAAGGACCCTATGGAACCTGGCTCCTACCACCCCATCTCACTGCTAAACCCTGTCTCTATAATCTTATAAAAAATAATGGCCAAAAGGTAAGCATCTATCATGCCTTCCCTAATCCACCCTGCACAGGCGGGCTTCACCGTTGGCCGCACTGCTACCTCCAATATACGCAAGGTGTTAGCAGTACTCGAACAGGCTAGAGCCAGCCCAGCCAACGACATAGCCATCATAATATTAGACGCTGAAAAGGCATTCAACAACATTAGTTTTCGCTGGCTGAGGCTGGTCTTACAGAAATTTGGAATTGGAGGCTACTTTCCCCACCTCATCAGAGCAATGTATTCTGCTCCCTTTGCTAATGTGGTGGCGGCAGGTCATATCTCAAAAGCATTCCCCTACACAAGGGTACCCGTCAGGGATGCCCCTTGTCTCCCCTCCTTTTCAAACCCCTTTCTCGCTACCTCAATTTCCACTCTCAGATCCATGGTGTTCAAATAGGTGGGCAAGAGATCCGGACGGCTCTCTTTGCCGATGATGTCCTGATATTTTCCTCTGACCCAAGCACAGACCTCCCCCACATTCAGGACATCTTTAGTCATTTCAGAACCTGCTCAGGCCTAAGAATCAACTTTGCTAAAAGCGAGGTACTCCCTCTCCTCTACACTAGAACACCTGATTGGGCCGCCAACTCGATCTTCCAATTGGCCAAACATCACATAACCTACCTAGGCATTAAAATAGGCAAAACACCAGCCTCCATCTACCACTTAAACTTCCCCCACGTTATAGCCAAAATGATAGGCGAAATGGAGAACTGGGCTAATCTCCCCCTTTCCATGATAGGCAGATGTCATCTGTTTAAGATGGTCACCTTTCCGAAGCTCCTTTACCCCCTCAAGATGATTCCCCTCCCCCTGAAACACAAGGATATCCAAGCCCTTGATAGAGCCTTGACTGCCTTCCTTTGGCGGGGCCGCCGCCCCAGAATAGCCCTAGCAAAGCTCACCCTCCCGAAATGTGAAGGAGGCGTGAACCTCCCGAACATACATAATTACAACCTGGCTTGCCTCCTTAGCGTGGGTATGGACTGGCTTCTAGGCACCTCTAAGTGCTCCAACCTTGACCTGGAGTCACAAATGGCGGGCCCAGTGGGATTGGCTGCACTGCTTCACATGAAACTTCACTCCCTCACAATGGAACTCAAATACAATCTACTGTATAGAGACACTAACATAACCTGGAGGGAAGTGAGAACCAAATTGAATCTCCCCTCCACTGTCTCTAGGTATCTTCCTATATTGGGCCACCCACAATTTACCTCCCCACAGCGATTTGCAGCCTTTTCCACTTGGGCCTCCCTCGGTCTAACCAAGCTGTCCCAACTGTTTGACCCCTCTTCTGGGAGGGCACTTCCCTTCTCAGCATTACAGGCTCGTTTTAACCTCCCTGGAAACCACTTCATATTTGTTCAACAAGCAGTGAGTTTTGCAGCGTCTCTCCACCCCAATAGACTAATGCGCTTCAAAACTTCATTCCTGGACAATCTCCTGACCAACAATTTACTCAAAATCTTGGATATATACAGAACAATCTCTGCAAGCCTCCCAAAATCATGCAATCACGACCCTACCAACGTGTGGTCCAGAGACTTTCCTTCTTCTGAAGTGGGAGGCCTAGTCCTGGCAGGCTACAATACTGTAAGATCCAATATAACCAATGAATTCTGGAGGGAGCAACAGCTTAAAACCACTGCCCATGGTGTAATCTTTATAGACCATCGTTGAAAAACAGGCTATACGATTGCCAACCCATCAGCGATCTCTAGACTCAAGTGGTAAATTTGGCAAGCCAAATCACAAAATACCAATTATCCATTGACCCTCTTCCTCTCCTCTTCTGCTACCTTGGAAACATAGCTTTACAAACCCAACCAGGAGCCACTTTGCGGCTGTCCAAACACACCAAGGCGTGGCAAACTTCCTGCTTTATGGTCACTAGAAGAGCCATTCTAAAACAGTGGACTTCCTCTACACCACCATCCATATCCATGGTCAAGAAAGACCTATCTGACCTCCTTTCCAAGGAGCAACTGGCAACAACGTGTTACTCAGACAACAGCGAACACTTCCAAAAAAAAAAAATGGGGCCCCTACAAGGCCTATTCTTCTTCCCCACCCAGGGACTCACAGCGATTGGACTTCCTCCCCAGAGACAATGGTTGAGATCTTGCCCCCTTTCATACTCTCTTCTTATCACAAAGCCCTCTGTATGACCTCTGCACCTCTAGCCAGGAGGCACCCCCCTCCCTCATCTCTCAGATATAACTCATTCTGGGGCTCCTCCCCAGAAATTCACCCTGACCACCTTTGAACTCTTCACCACTTATAGCTCGGCTTGAATCTCCCCCAATACATGATTTGCTATTTACTAGCTAAGGTTACCACTTCAGCTCCCATCCCCTCTCTCCCCTCCCCTTTATGCATCCAATCCCTGCTAGTTTGATTTTGTGCTCGTATCCTTTATATCTTCTTATGTTATTGTTTCTCCTTTTCTTTCTTCTTCTTCTTTCCTTTGTAATGTTATTACAGTTCCACCTATAGCTCACACCTCTGTATCATAACGGCTCTGGTGGATACTATAACTGTATTTCGAAATCCTTAATAAAATATATTTAAAAAAAAAAAAGAAGAGGTGACACCCAGAACAAAGCTCTGCCTTTGAGCAGGGAAATTATAAATGTCACCATGGCTTGAGCAGAGGCAAACACAGCAGGCTGGTTTTTAAACTGTAACCGACAATGGTTGAGGAATCCCCAGCAATCAGCAGGGTTACCATCATACTTCTCCGGGAGAGGGATTTTAGGAGCGGGGGGATCCAGTGGTATAGACATAGCCATAGGTTCACTAGCCTCAGCCCCTGGGTCACTTAGTGCAGCAGGACCGGACCCATGTGCAGCAGATAAAGAGGCCAACATAGCTGTGATAGGATCTAGTTTCTCCTCCAATGACTGCACACAGTTAGCCTGTTCTCCCAGAATTAGTCCCCGATGAGAGACTGCCTGCACCAACCCACGGAGGTCCACCTGGCCTGATTATACTGTTAGGTCTGCCATGAACCCCAACCGTCACTCCGGTTTGCTGACCAGTAGTCTTGTTATCCCGGTATCAGGTGGAGGGCAGTTGTGGTCCTGCAGCCAGAATTCTGGGACCTCTATGGTAGGTGCAAACAATCCCAATCAAAGAACAAAAAATAAATAAACTACTCACGGTTAGTAGCAAATCCAGGCAGAGATCCAAGGGGTATACCAGAGACAATGTCGGATAGACAAAGTTCAGCAACAATCGAGCAACGTGGTACAAGAGGGTAATCCAAATGCATAGTCGGGAACAAGCAAAGTTAGTAACAGGCAACAATCAGGTATAATGGCTAGCAGTAACAAAAACCTATAATCAGTGCTAATTGAGGTGACTGCCTACAACTGGCCACAAGGTGGAGCCAGAGTCAAAATCAGAAAGCTGTAGATACCCAGGACTTCCACTTGCCAACTGTAGAACCCCCTACATGGTATATCTACTGGTGTGCCAGTGTGGTGGATTTTATTTTGGCAAAATCATTAAAGAGTTTTCAAAGCAAGTTATGAGACACATTGCAAATATTAGAACGGCCAACCCTAAGGCCCCCCTGGGACGGCATGTCCGGAGGTGTCATCAGAGTCGGTGTCCTAAATTTTTGTTTCTAATTCTTGATCGCATACACCCCAGTGCAAGGGGTGGAGACTGGGACCAGGTTTTGCTACAGCATGAATCAGGCTGGATAGCGGACCTTGAGGCCACTTCCCCCCTGGGCTTATATGAACATCTTAGCTACAGACCATTTCTAGAGGGCTTTGCATCGGGGGTTGGGACAGGGAGAATCAGGAGAACTAGTTTCAAATGAACATATGCTTTACCAGCGAGGTCTAGATATAAATGTAGAAACCTATTATGGGTGTGCCATTTTGAATATGTTGTGCTCATTCTTGCAGGGTGGAACGTGGTACCTCATCATGAGCCCACCTCCTCCTTTATCTTCCCCCTCCCCTTTTTGTCCCCCTTTTCCCCTTCTCCCTCTTTTTCCCCCCTCTTTCCCCCATCCATTTTTCCAGCTTGGAAGACCATGGATGCTCATTGCCATGTCATCTACTTGTGGCTCCCTTAGGACATCACTGTCCCAATAAAGGGGAAGGGGGGATTATCCACTGCCCGGCGCACCCAGGCTCCCAGTTCTTTCAGCCGGGGGCCTGGTTATTTGGGGGTCTGGGCCTGGGGCATGGGTGGGACTAGGGTGACACCCCTGGGCAAGGTTGGCTTCAGCGGAGCCCCCTGGCCCGGGCTCACCCCATCCCTCTGAGCAGCAGTGTCCAGATCCACATCCATGCCAGTGGGGCCCTTCTGCATGACACCCCATCATGTTCCTTCCAAAATTTCCTACTTCCAAAAATGCAACAGTCCTCTCACTATATACCTCAGACTGGCTACTTTCCAAAAAGGTCATTTGGGGGGATATTTGTACTGTCAAGATGTTATTGGGCCTCAAGAACTTAGCTAGGCTGTCAGTACATTAGAATTTAACAATTTACAGATATATAACATAGTTTGTAGATGTTATAACTTTCCTACTGAAAAAATAAGAAACAATAATTTGGGTTATTGTCACCCAAGAGATGCAGCAGAATCCAACTGGGCCCAAATGTATGAAGAAAGATTATTTAATGGCAAAATTTATGAACAGAACCAAATCAAAATGTGTTTGGCCCTTTTTTTGTATGGAGCGCCAAAAAAAACAAAGTGATGATTAAATACCACCAAAAGAATGGTAGATTTGGTTTAATAAACTGTTCTAAAGTTCCCATGGGTACATT
Organism: Glandirana rugosa; assembly: GCA_018402905.1. NCBI lineage: Eukaryota > Metazoa > Chordata > Amphibia > Anura > Ranidae > Glandirana > Glandirana rugosa. The sequence continues at coordinate 114,027 of BLSH010535102.1, forward strand.
GTAAATTGTCATTCAAAGTGCGACAGCACGGAAAACTGAAAATTGGCCTGGGCAAGAAGGGGGTAAAAGTGCCTAGTAGGCAAGTAGTTAAAATATGACTGCTTAATGCGTACATTTGGCAGGCTGGCTGATTTGAAAAAAGGGAGAATGTGTTCAAGCATAAGGTAACATGGCTGAAAAAAATACTGTACACATAACTTAAAAAAAAACACCAATATTATTGAGAATCTCAAAAATTGCTATACCTTAATATATACTGGCTGCAACACTCCCAGAGCTTCAGGGGAGATCCCAGTTGTAAACATTAGATCTTGAAGGCCTCTCCCCATGTATTTTAGGGTGGCAATTAACCTTTGCCCTGGATTGATGGCATCCCGCATTAACTTACCCTTTTTTCAGGTTATAGGGGGAAACAACTGTCAACAGCTGATTAAAGCAGTCATCAGTCATCCTGAAATAATTTTGAAAATCATCTGAATTATTCTCTTAGAGCTCAAGGAGAATGGACATATGGGAAAACTGATCACATTGAAGCAACCAATGTTTGCACTAGCTTCTCTCCTCTTCCCTTTTTTTAAGCACTTGGCTTAGGTCAAATATTCCTATACCAACAATAGCAAGAACTGTGTCATCCTCCATAATGTGCAATTGATATATCAATGATTCATTGCAAATCACGAAACTTTGATTCTGAAAAAAACTACTAGACATAGTCACTGGGTGTTGGCTGGATGTTGGCTGCACAGATGTATGCAATTTCACTTCCTTTATACTATGCCAGCAAGTAGCTCACGTTTGGCTTTGTTGGATGACAAAATTCGGGCAAGTTAGTAATGTTCTCGGCCAACCTGATGACACGCACCTTCTTAAAAATTGTTAGATGATTTTCTGATGGTGTGTACCATGCTTTAGACTAACACGAGTGATCCCAGCCATTGAACTCATGGGTCAGTGGTCACCCGAGGCTGATTAATCCCTTCCCACTGAGTGTACACATATATGCAGCCTCGCTGCAGAAGTGGGTCTCTATCCATGGAGCCACATATATGCATACATGTATTTGTTCTGGTATTGTACTGCATAATGCATTTCCAGCACAGAGACCAGGCTCCCACCAAGTGCCCTGGGTCCTGTACTAAAGATCTGAAACTGGAAGGCCTGGTTCCTGATCACCTGACTGCTGTTATAGCTAGTGTTGAGCGAACCCGGACTGTAACGTTCGGGTCCGTACCGAACTTTCGGGTGTCCGTGGCACGGACCCGGACCCGGACATTTCAAAAATCGTTCGGGTTCGGTCCGGGGTTCTGCTATTTTACTCCACGTGTTGAGAAGCTGCAGGGCAGCCAATCAACAAGCGTTTCACTGGTTTGCCCTTAGAAGCCATCACAGCCATGCCTACTAATGGCATGGCTGTGATTGGCCAGTGCATCATGTGACCCAGCCTCTTTATAAGCTGGAGTCACAGTGCTGCAGTCACATGCTCCTTGGGTTAGTGTAGGGAAAGGTAGCTGACGGCGTGAGGGACAGATTTCAGCCATTTTAAGACCTGATCCTGCATCCTGAGATAGATTACTTTACTACTGCTGTCTGTGCTGTTGCTCTGAGGACAGATAGCAGAAATTAGAGATTTCACATACCGCTGCTTTGAGTTGCAGATCAAGCTCTGCATAGAACAACGATCGCTACGATCGTGCTCAACGATCAGATTGTTGGGGGAATTT
>BLSH010535102.1:117179-133543 GCA_018402905.1 Glandirana rugosa
AAGAGACTGGTACCGGAAGTTGGGATCGGAAATAAGAATAAGATTGGAACTGTGACCGGATCTATTTTGGGATTAAATCAATAAAAAAAAGAAAAAAGTAATAATGATAATAATAATAATAATTATTATTATAAAAACATAAATAAAAAAATGTATGTGAAGAAACAAATGTAAAAAATTAAGTTTTCCTCTTTTTTTGTTTCCACTCCCGACTTGTCACTGACTAGTAACACTGTCTGTTAGTTTCCGATATTGATCTCAACTCGCTTGTGGACCTTCAAGCCCAAGACGACCAGGCAGGCTTGAAGCCCTGTTTCAGGCCCAGGCCCAGGCCCGTGCGATCGTTCGGGTTCCGTCCGGACCCGGACCCGGACTTTGTCCCGAAGTTCGGACGGACCAGCAGAACCCGAACTTCCAGGTGTTCGCTCAACTCTAGTTATAGCCTTTGATTGTCTGTCACAATGATCAGTCACTGTTCAGCCCTCACCTTTGTTTTTTTCTCCTTTTGAATTAAAAAATGTAAACAAAGAAGTGTATGTAAAAAAATAAATACAAAAATATTATTATTAATAATAATAATAATAGTAATAATGAAAAAAGAAAAAAAATAACTAAATTAGGGTTTTATCTAGGCCAGTGTCAAGGTTAGAATAAGAATAAAGGCTAGGGTTGAAGGCCATGGTCAGAGAAAAAGGTCATTGAATTTTGGGTAAGTTTAAAAAACATTTTCAAAATTAGTATCAGTGCCAGTTAGAGTCAATGTGCTTTAGGTAGGATAAAAAAAGCAAAGTGTTTCTGGGCCTTACTACAGGTACAAACAACAAATAATAAATATATGGCACACATATATATTTCACATATATGGTATCACTGCAATTGTCAGGAGCAGGAAAATGTATTTTGGGTTGTGTTTTGGTTGTAGGTTATGTTAATAGTAAGAAATATACAGTTACATTTAATCCCTTTGCGACCGCACTATAGCCAAAAAATTGCTACAGCTCAGCGGCACTTTGCCAGGAGGCCGTCATATGACATTTTCCCATGCTCACACTGCCTGCATGCCCCCTGCAGCATGCATTGGTAGTGATCTGTGATCGCTGCATCCTTCGTACTCAGCTGATCACAGAGTAAATCCACACAGGGGACATCTGCACTGACAATCAGGGCACTGATCATCAGTGTCCTGATGATCAGTGCAGCCCCAACAATGCCCACTGGTGCTGCTAATCTGTGCCCACCAGTGCTTCCAATTCATGCCCACCAGTATTGCCAATCAGTGCTGCCTATCAGTGAGGCCTATCAGTGCTGCTGCCTATTGTTGCTGCTTATCAGTGCCCATAAGTGCCACCTATCAGTGCCCATCAGTGCTACCCATCAGTGCCAACTATCAGTGCAAAATATCACTGTAGCCTCATTGGTGCCACCTCATCTGTGCCCATCAGTGCCACCTTTCAGTGCCCCTCAGTGCAGCCTATCAGTGCCCATCAGTATAACCTATCAGTGCCCATCAGTGCAGCATCTCAGTGCAGCCTCATCAGCGCACATCAGTAAAGGAGAAAAATTACTTATTTACAAAATTTTATAACAGAAGCAAAGAAAAACGTTTTTCAAAATTTCAGTCTTTTTTCATTTGTTTAGCAAAAATAAAAAAGCCATTGGTGATTAAATACCACCAAAAGAAAGCTCTATCTGTCTAAAAAAAATTGATAACAAATATGTTTGGTTACAGTGTTGCATGACTGCGCAATTGTCATTCAAAGAGCAACAGCACTGAAAGCTGAAAATTGTCCTGGGCAGGAAGGGGGTGAAAGTGTCCAGTAGGCAAGTGTATTTTTTACTGTTTTGTGTCAGGTTTCCTTTAACAAAAACTAGGAGATATTAATTATCATTTACCACCAGATAAAAGCCCAATTTGTCCAAAAAAAGGAAAAAAGTATAATACACCTGGATACTTTAGTTCCATACAATGTTATGTACAGTTTTACAAACACTTGTCAAGGTTGCAAACCTGTGTCCATGCAGTAGTATTTGTTTTACCTTCTGTCATGAAGGGGTTAAGTAGCTTTATTATCAGCATGTTTATATATACTAGAAGACAGAAGCTGCTGCAAAGACTGTATTAATGACAAACATTTTGACAGAAGAAAACTTATTTATTTCTATAGTGGTCATATATGTGTCAGAGCTGCACAAGCAGTTGTATTGATATCTTAAAATTAGACAGTGTGTGGGGAATGGTACACAGAGAAACTCAACTCAACACAGACTCAGAGAAAATAGTGCCTTCGCAGATCTGAATATCTGATTCAGAATTAGTTTGTGTCATGATTATGATGAAAAAGACAGTCAGTAAAGTGAACAAGTAGAAATTACTCAATTTAGAGGATTGCTTTTTTTTTTTTTTTTTAAGAAATTTTATTGGGTTTTCCATTCAAATACAAAGAAATAACGGAGAGAGTATTCGCAAGGTACACCTATGTCATACAACATAGAATTCAACTACAGGGATACCTATGATATATTTGTGACATATAGAAGTAGTCGAGGGGGGGAGGAAGAATGGAAGCAGAGGGGGGTAGCAGGGGAGAGAGGAAACAGTCCAAATGTCCAAAGTAGTAGTAGTCCAATTGCTGAGTCGAAATGTGCATATCCAGGTATACTTGGAGGAAATAAGATGCTTTTCAAGTTTCCAGGGCTGTTGAGTGACCTGAGTTGCATCTTTTTATCCAGAGACGATGAAGGGGGACCAACCATGGAGGTCGGGGTAGTATCACTAGCAGAAGGCATGGGCTTGAGGTGTTATATTGGCCTGCTAAACTCATAAGGGGGAATTGTCATTGACTTTGTCCGTGGAGCCAAGAAGGTCCTTAGATTCTTCCAAAGAGAGATGTTCGATGTACAGGTTCCATTTATTTTGGAAACGTAGAGTGGTGCAGCAACCAGGAAGGGGAAAGCTTGGGTTGGGACAACCCAAGGTCTAATCTCTCTTTTTTCAGAAGAGCCAGTAATTCTTGTTGGACTGATTTAATTGTTGGAGGGGTGGGAGAGACCCATTGTCTGAGAATGGCTCTCCTGGCTATCATATAGAAAGTGAGCAACCACGGTAGGTTTTTCTGAATTGTCTTAAGTTGAGGCTTTCGGGTAGGTTCCATGAAGGAGTGGTGCGATCCAAATAAAAAAAAACGTAGGTCTCCATGGGGTCGTAGACCCATTATTGAAGCTGTGAACTGTTTGGCTTGCTTCCAGAAGTATGTGATGTGGAGGCATGACCACAGCCTGTGTAAAAGTGAAGGTCGACATTCAGCACACCATGGGCAGTTTTGTTTGGTCGGATTTTTCGCGTTTCTCCAATAGGGTGTGTAGGCTCAATGCATGATTTTGAATTGTTGTTCTCGCCAAAACTCGTTGGTAAAAAAGACCCTAGTCGAGTTGTAGCCACTACGTATGTGGGTGGAGGCATCAGAGAGGTCTAGGTCTTTATTCCAGGCAGGCCATTTAAGGGTTTGGCAGATGCGAACGAGAGCGGCTTACAGAGGTGGGAGATTTTGTAGGTTTGTAGTTCCGTGAAAGAGCCCATTAAAGAGGCCTGGAAATGCTCTGCTTGTTGAGGACATAGCTTGGTGACAAACGAATGGCTTGGCAGGCATATAGGTGATGGTGGGGAGACAATTTAAATCTGTTTGCTAGGCTTGTGAAAGAGGTAGGGGAGCCTGTGGTAGTGTCAAACAATTGTGAAAAGCGGGTCAGTCCCTACGCATTCCACAATTTGAAGATCGGATGTTGTAACGCTTGTGAAAACAGAGGATGTCCCGTAATTGGTAGGTGATTTGAGATCTGGGACGGGACCCCTAGTTTTTTCCTTACCTCCCTCCAGGCTATGGCAGTGACTCTGATTAATAAGTTGTGTTTGAGCGATGGTGGGAGGAGCTTGGTTTCACAGTGAAGTAGAGCCGTAAGGTCGAAAGGGGCCGCCATGTGGGCTTCAATCTTGTAGTTTGAATAGTGGGAGTTATGCGAAATCCAATCTAGACCAGATCTTAAGACACAAGACAAGTTATAGAGGCGGGTATTTGGCATATTGACCCCGCCTTTATGTTTGGAAAGGAACAGCTTCTGAAGTGTGATTTTGGGTTTGCGGTTTTGCCAAATAAATTTGGATATAGCTTTATGGGGTTTTTGGGTGTCGAGGTGTTTCAGTAGGAGGGGGATGGTTTGTAGTGGATAGAGAATGATGGGGAATGATGCAATTTTATAGAGATGGCATCGGCCAAAGAAGGAGAGCGAGAGGTTAATCCAACTGTCTAATTGACTTATTATTTTGGTTACTACTGGTGTAAAGTTAACATGGTAGAGTGAATGCAGGGTTTTCCCTATCTTTATCCCTAAATAGGTTATGTGATTGCGAGCAATGTGGAAAGGGGAGTTGATTGCCCATGAGGGGTGTCTGGCTTGAAAGAGGGGTATAATTTAGCTTTTTGCAATATGCATTTTGAGCCCAGAGCACTGTCTGAAATGGGTAAAGATTTGATGTATGCAGGGGATATCTGACTGAGGGTCTGAGGTGAAAATCAAAACATCATCAGCAAACATTGCTGTTCTGAGCTTGGTGGTACCCACCTTGACGCCATGAAGATTGGGATGTGAAAGGAGGTATTGGTACAGGGGCTCCAGGGCCAGATTAAAAAGCAGGGGGGACAGGGGGCAGCCCTGCCTCATGCCCTTGTGCAAAGTGATCTTATCAAATATGGTTCCAGATGCTGTAACCTGAGCTTAAGGGCGAGCGTACATGGTAAAAATTAGGTGCAAGATAGGGCCTGTGAAGCCAAGCCTCTCGAGGACCAGGTGCAGCCAACAGAAGCTCACATTATCAAATGCTTTTTCGGCGTCTAGCATGACTATAGCATTCTCCGAGGCCAACCTGGTCCCCGAGAGTTCTAGGACCGCCAAGACCTTTCTAATGTTGGAAACTGCCGAACGACCTTACGTAAAGCCTGCTTGGGCGGGGTGGACGATAGTAGGCATTATGGCTGCTAGTCTGCGTGCCATGATTTTTGAAAGTAGCTTTGAATCCAGATTTAATAGAGAGATTGGGCGGTAGGACCCTGGCTCATTGGGGTTTTTATCTTTTTTGGGAATTAGTTTGATGTACGCCTGATATCCGGGGGGAGATACAGTGCACCGTTCAGTATGTGCTGGAAAACTGTGGCAAGTGTGGGCGAGAGAGTGTCCGCGGTCAGCTTATAAAATTCTGACGTAAAGCCGTCCGGGCCTGGGGCTTTGCCGGGGGACAGGGATTTTATTGCCTGCGTGATTTCTTCTGGGGTAATTTGCACGTTCAGACTGGCTAGCTGAGATGGGTTAATCGAGGGAAGGGCAATTTGGTCAAGAAAATTTGAAGCTGTTAGTTCGTGGATGGGGTCAGGGCCATATAAGGAAGCATAAAACTGTTCTAAAACATTATTGATTCCTTTGGGAAATGTGATAAGATGTCTGCTGTCATCTTTTAGTGCAGTGATGTGTGAGGGGGCTTGGCTTCCCTTGCATAATCGTGCCAAGAGTTTCCCAGGCTTATTCCCATATTTGTGAAAATGTAGGTCTGAGATGGACCGGTGCAATTTTTTCCTGTTCCTCCGACCACAAGTCATTTCCGGCTCTCCGCATCCACTGATGTCACGTCCGCCTGTGGTGGAACACACGCCATAACCAACGCCGCACACAGCATAGGATTACCCAAGTAAATGCGAGAGAGCATCAGATTCTCCTGTAAGTGTTTCCTTTTAAACTGTGCAGAATAAATGATTTTACGGTACTTCACTATGGAGGCTATTCTTCTTTTTTCATAAAACCATTTATGGATGAGTGGAGCCCACAGTCTGCAGTCTCATGAGGAGCGGGTCCTGCATTGCTGATACCACTATCCGTATCTGACCAGCACCAGGATTAAGCCTATTGTGATCCCCAGACTGCAAAGCTGGGGGTCCATTTGTTCTGGTGAGTGGGGTCACAAGAGGGGACTGTCACTGAGCACCACGGATTGCATATTTGGCACCTGTTTTGAGCATGGAGCACTTTATTTATTTTCTATGGACTATATTGGATGGTTGCTAGCATCCTTGAATTGTGCATAGTAGTATATGTTATCTTGTATACTTTGTTAGTAATTGACACTTTTATATGTGAAAGCAATTTTTGGTTTATAACACTGAGGGGGGCGCAGCAATATTTTGTTTGTTTATTGGTAAGGGTACCTCTATATAGATACCTGTATAGCAGCAGCCCCCGGACATCCACCTGTCCCTGGAATCTGGATAGGTTTTAAGGGATTGGTGTATGTAATTCATTCACAATTCTATAGCGCAGATTATTTAGCACATATTATTCCCATATTTGTGAAAATGTAGGTCTGAGATGGACCGGTGCAATTTTTCCTGTTCCTCCGACCACAAGTCAAACAGGGATTTGGCTTTGCGCCAGGTCTCCCTGTTTTCTGGAGAGTTTAAGTGGTTTAGCTGTGCCTGGGCGGCACACAAAGCAGAGCACGCTGTGGCATATTCGCGCTTAACTTTTTTCTTGTGGGCCGAGGCAAAGGGAATCATTTTTCCTCGAATGACTGCTTTACCTGCTTCCCAAAGCAGGTTAGGGTTAGAAGCGTGTACAGCATTTGTGTCTAAGTGTTCTGACCAAGTATCTTGGAGAAGTTTGCTGAGGATTTGGTTGTTGGCTAAATATGAGGGGAAGTGCCTGATTTTCACTGGGCTTGGGGTGGCCAAGCCTGGGACTTCTATCGATATAGGGGCATGGTCAGAGATAGCTATGTCCAGTATGTCAGGGGAGGCTGTATGTTTGGCAAACTTGGGGTTGGCCAGAATGTAATCAACTCTGGACAGGGAATTATGTGGGGGGGAGAAGAAAATAAATTCCCTACCTGTTGGGTTAGTCTTTCTCCACTGTTCTATCAGGTTTAGGTTCTCCTGAAGTTGGCCATGGGGGTAGTGGAGGGCGACTGCTGCCGTGTGTCCCTGTTGTTAGACATGTCCTCTAGGGGGTTTATCACCTGATTGAAATCACCTCCGAGCATGTTACGTACCTGGGAGGTGAGCCAGACGGTAGAGGGAGACCTCTCCTACAACTCCGGCTTTAGGGCTGCTGGAAGTGATACAGCAACCATGGGAGCACGGCGGGGTAAGAGTGCCTAGTCAGTCCCGGGAACAGCGGAGCAGGAAACTGGATCAACTGGCTGGACAGCAGAGCAGGATGCTGGAACAGACTGGCTGGACGGCAGAGCAGGATGCTGGAACAGACTGGCTGGACAGCAGAGCAGGATGCTGGAACAGACTGGCTGGACAGCAAAGCAGGATGCTGGAACAGACTAGTTGGACAGCAGAGCAGGATGCTGGAACAGACTGGCTGGACAGCAGAGCAGGATGCTGAAACAGACTGGCTGGACAGCAGAGCAGGAAGCTGGAACAGGCTGGTTGGACAGCAGAGCAGGATGCTGGAACAGACTGGCTAAACAGCAGAGCAGAGTCAGGCAGGCCGGATCAGCAATGAGCGGGCAACAGAAGGGAGAAGGAGAAGGCAAAGGCAGGTCACAAGGCAGGCCAAGGTCAGGGCGGGCAGCGATCAGACAAGGTGGAGGAAAATCCAGGTCAAGGTCACAGAAATCAAATACAGGAACACAGGTTAACAGGAACACAGAAGCTGCAGACTAGAGTTGAGCCAACCCGAGCTGTAAAGTTCGGGGTTCGGGTATTTTTTCGCGCCTTTTTGGGCAGCCAATCAACAAGCGTTTCACTCGTTTGCCCTTAGAAGCCATCACAGCCATGCCTACTAGTGGCATGACTGTGCTTGGCCAGTGCATCATGTGACCCAGTCTCTATATAAGCTGGAGTCAGGTAGTGCTGCATGTCACATCATCTCATACTAGTGAAGGGAGAGGATGCTGCTGCTGCTGGGAGGGACAGATTAGCTTTAGAAAATAATTTCATACTAGTGTAGGGAGAGGATGCTGCTGCTGCTGTGAGGGACAGATTAGCTTTAGAAAATCATCTCATACTAGTGTAGGGAGAGGATGCTGCTGCTGGTGTGAGGGACAGATTAGCTTTAAAAAATCTGTTAAAAACAGTGATTTATTAGTGGGTGGGTGCTAGAGGAGATTTTTGTTTGCTAGAGTACATTTTGTTTGCTAAGCAAAGTACCTCATATAAAACCTAAGCAATTTTTCTGTTTGTTAGGTGGGCGTTTGCAGCCATTTTTGCAAGTGCAGTGCACTTGCAACTGCTTGTGTGTCAGGGACACTACTTTAATTGTGTTCTGTTAGTTCAGTTGGCAACATTTTGGCATATTTAAATACTGATTTTACATTGCAGTTAGACAAATTAAAATTTTTTATTTTTTTTGTGCAAAATATTACATTTGAGGCCAGAGGGGCATTTCTTGCACAACATTAAAAAGTGCGTCTACATTGCTGGTTTAAAAAAAAAATATTCTAAATACTACATTTGCGGCCAGCGGTGCATTTCTTTCACAAAAATAAAAAGTGCGTCTACATTGCTGGTTAAAAAAAAAAATATTTTAAATGCTACATTTGCGGTCAGTGGTGCATTTCTTGCACAAAAATAAAAAGTGCATCTACATTGTTGGTTTAAAAAAAAAAATTCTAAATACTACATTTGCGGCCATCGGTGTATTTCTTGCACAAAAATAAAAAGTGCGTCTACATTGCTGGTTTAAAAAAAAAAAAATATTCTAAATACTACATTTGCTGCCAGCGGTGCATTTCTTGCACAAAAATAAAAAGTGCGTCTACATTGCTGGTTTAAAAGAAAAATTCTAAATACTACACGTGTGGCCAGCGGTTCATTTCTTGCACAAAAATAAAAAGTGCGTTGAATAATAAATAGTGCTACATAGTACATTTGCACCTTGCTGTGCATTTCTTGTACAAAATTAAAATGTGTCGACATTGCTGATTTAAAAAAAAAATAGTGCTACATAGTACATTTGCACATTGCTGTGCATATCTTGCACAAAATTAAAAAGTGCGTCTACATTGCCGATTTAAAAAATAATCTAAATTTGTGCTAAATAGTACATTTGTGTCCAGAATGAGGAGAGCATCAAATAAGGGACATGGTCCTGGTGCTGCTGGTGCTGCTGGTGTTGGTGAAGCTCCTGTTGCAAGGAGAGGACATGGTCGATCTGTGCCAGCTACACGCACAAGGGAAACACCTTCGTCAGGTGGGAGTAGCCGACAGAACCTTCAACGTTATATGGTAGGCTCGAATGCCGCTCGACAAATGGTGAGACCAGATCAAGTACAGGCGATAGTAGATTGGGTGGCTGACAATGCCTCCAGTTCCTTCACATTGTCTCCCACCCTGTCCCTTGCTGAAAGCTCAGAGTTGGCACCTGAACCCCATGGCCATCTGTCTTTCACCTCAGCCCCTTGAAAATCAGCCAAGCAGTCTGAGCCCCAAGTCATGCAGCAGTCTCGTATGCTTTTTGATGACTCTGCTGGTGTGCTTTCCGTGGGCCATCCACATAGCCCTGCCCCAGAAGTGGAAGACATTGAGTGCACCGATGCCCAACCACTTCTGTTTCAGGATGAGGACTTGGAAACACCACCGTAGCACGTCTCTGATGATGAAGAAACACAGGTGCCAACTGCTTTCTACAGTGTGCAGACTGACAAGGAGGGCAGTGGTGAAGAGTGGGTGGAAAATGATGTGGAGGATGATGAGGTCCTAGACCCAACATGGAATGAAGGTTATGCGAGTGAGGTGTGCAGTTTGGAGGAAGAGGTGGTGGTCGCACAGAGGCACCAGCACAGCAAAAGTGGAAGCAGGTTGCAAAAGCGGAGCGACCGTCCCCTAGACAGTACGCCTGCTACTACCCACTGCACCCAGGGACCTAGCACACCAAAGGCAGCTCAAAGGAGTTCCCTGGCGTGGCAGTTCTTCAGACAATGTGCCGACAACAAGACACAAGTGGTTTGCACTCTGTGCAATCAGAGCCTAAAGCGAGGCATAAATGTTCTAAACCTGAGTACAACCTGCATGACCAGGCATCTACATGCAAAGCACGAGCTGCAGTGGAATAAGCACCTCAAAATCCAAGAAAGGTCTCGGCCTCCTCCTGATTCCTCTTCTGCTGCTGCCTCGGCCTCTTCCTCCACCTCTACAGTGCCAGTGTCACCTGCCACCCAGCAAACAGACGATGTGACAGCAATGCCACCATGTCCGCCACCGTCCTCAAGAATTTCCATACGGTCTCATGGAAGCTTACAGCTGTCCATCTCCCAAACACTGGAAAGAAAGAGAAAGTACCCCCCTACCTACTCACGATCCCTGGCCCTGAATGCCAGCATTTCAATAACTCCTGGCATTTGAAATGCTGTCATTACATCTGTTGGACACGGACAGTTTTAAAAACCTGATGGCGGTGGCTGTCCCACAGTAAGTGGTTCCCAGCTGCCACTACTTTTCCAGGCGAGCCATCCCTTCCCTGCACAAACAAGTCAGGGACAAGATCAAGTGTGCACTGCGCAACGCCATCTGTGGCAAGGTCCACATAACTACTGATACGTGGACCAGTAAGCAGGGGCAGGGACGCTATATCTCACTAACTGCACACTGGGCAAATGTAGTGGTGGGTGGGCTTGAGGCAGATAGCAGTTTGGCACATGTCCTTCCACCACCGATGATTGCAGGGCATTTCTCTTTGCCTCCTGTTGCCTTCTCCTCCTGCTCCACTTCCTCCTCCTCTACCACCTCCTCATCCGGTCAGCGTAACACCTTTACCACCATCTTCAGCACATCCAGGGGGAAACGACAGCAGGCTGTTTTAAAACTGATATGTTTGGGGAATAAACCCCACACTGCGCAGGAACTGTGGACGAGCATTGAACAACAGACTGATGAGTGGTTGTTGCCACTGAGCCTTAAGCCTGGCCTGGTAGCAGCTCTGAGCCTAGTCGGTTTGACGCACATCCCTTGCCTGGCACATGTGCTGAATTTGGTGATGCAGAAATGTCTTAAAAATTACCCGGATATGTCAGAGCTGCTGCAGAAAGTGCGGGGCATCTGTGCACACTTTCAGCGTTCTCACCCAGCTGATGCTCGCCTGTCTGCGCTGCAGCGGAACTTCGGCCTTTCCACTCACCGCCTCCTATGCGACGTTCCCACAAGGTGGAACTCCACCTTGCACATGCTGGAGAGATTGTGCGAGCAGCAGCAGGCAATAGTGGAGTTTCAGCTGCAGCATGCACAGGTCAGTCACTCTGCAGAACAGCACCACTTCACCACCAACGAGTGGCCTCCATCCGAGAACTGTGTACCATATTGCATTGTTTCGAGTACTCCACCAACATGGCCAGTGCCGATGACGCTGTTCTCAGCGTTACTATCCCACTTCTATGTCTCTTTGAAAAAACACTTTGGGCGATGATGGAAGAGGATGTGGCACAGGGGGAAGAGGAGGGTAAGAGGGGTCATTTCCACGATTATCAGGCCAATCTTTCACAAGTGGCTCGGAGAGTGGGTTCCTGCACCAGCATAGACCAGGTAAAAAATTTTCAAGCCAGGGCACAGTTCTGGAGTATGAGGAGGACGAGGATGATGAGGAGGAACCGTGTTCACAGCAGGGTGGTACCCAATGCAGCTTGTGGGCATCACTGAAGCGTGGCTGGGGGAAAACGGACACAGATGATACACCTCCCACAGAGGACAGCTTGTCTTTGCCTCTGGACAGCCTGGCACACATGAGCGACTACATTCATGTGGCGACATACATGGGGTTCGGGGTCAAGTTCGGGTCAAGTTCGGGACCGAACTCAAACTTTTTCACGACGTTCAGCTGAACCCGCCGAATCCGAACATACAGATGTCCGCTCAACTCAACTGCAGACCAAACAGCAATGTGCAAGTGCAGAAGCCCTGTTTAAATAGTCCTTCTGGTTCCAACATTGGTAACCACCGTGCACATTAATGCATGCGTGTGCCAGGATGAACAGATTGTCCCATAGGCTTCCTGACAGAGCATAAGGGGAAGTTGAATGTATGGAGCTATGGTTGATGCAAGGAGTTGAAAAAAGTGCTTAGTGGGTGTATTGGGGGCATAAAAGTTGCACAGGACCCATTCCCGAATGCCTGTCTTCAGTTTAGCTATAAAGATTCGGCCATCTTGGTCTGTGTGCAAGATGGTTATTTCAGAGATAGGAGAGAGATCTATTGATGAGGAGTAAGGTTTCTGCCTTACCCCTACTGGCAGACGAACCTACCACTTGACCGACCCACAATTTGCACATTTGATGAAAATCTAAGGACATTAAGTGTGTTTCTTGGAGGATTGCTATGTCAGCGTGTAGGCGTTTTAGGTGTCTGAGGACTGCCATTCATTTCTTGGGGGAGCGCAGGCCTTTTACATTCCAGGAGACCACTTTCATATTATAGGTTTATGAAAAGAGTATGTGAAGAAAGGAAATATGTGGCTTAGATAAGGGGAGCTACCTCAAGCACCAACTAATGAGGATTGGTTCCCTGTTAGTAAACAGGTGCCTGGAGATGTCTTGCATCTTGGACCTGGACTGACATAAAGGGGAGGGGTGTCGACCCAATGGGGGCCAAGGAAACTAGAGGGGGAGATACACATTCTTGAAAGTCCATACTCCTCTTTTTTCCTCATGTGACCTTACCACCATGTGACAGCTTTATTGGGGGGTATGCGGGGCACCCGTTCCGATGGGGAAAGAGCATAACCAGAGGTAAGGTCTAATGGGCATGTATTCTCCTGGTGGTAAGGATGTACCTGGATAGAGGTCTATTAACATCAGGTTAATGTACACACAATGTACAACCTTGGTTATAAACAACAACCATATCATCAGTAACATAAGGCATTGCCGACAACATAAATAGAGCGTATGAACTGAAAGAGGTGGCATATAAGAGTAGAGGCTGGCCCATTATCTGCATAGTGTAGAATAGGTACCACTAGTAGGGGGGGGTCAGCCTTGACGTCAGTCGTAGGGGGAAATTGCCAGGTGTGGGGGGGATCATGGACTAGAAGTAGAGAGTCTGTTCACCAACCTTTGGAGCCTAAAAAAAAGACCAATTAGTCCAAACCTGGTGCTTTAGATTGGCAGAACCTCTTCGGAGGGTCTTTTCTGGGACTACGTTGGTCCCGGGGCACCATAGGTTGCGGTGGGTGAAGAGCCTCATTTGTATCCATTGGGATGTGGAGATAGGTTTGCAGGTAGTGAGAGGCTTCGTCTGGATGGGTGAAAGATTTCTGGTCACCCTGCTGGTTTGTAAATCGGAGAATCGCAGGAAAATTTGACTCCCTTCTGGTAGAGTGCCTGGCAGATTGGTTGAAAAACCTTCCTTCTACGTGAGACTTCCTGTGAATAGTCCACAAAGACCAAGAGCTTGGCACTTGGAGTGCTTTGGAATTGCGGTAAGATCTCAGAAGCTGTGACTTGTCCATGTAGTTCAGGTAGCAAACTGTGATGGGGTGCCGAGGCGGAGAGCCCTTTCCACCACACAGGGAGATGGTATGCCCAGGCACAGGGGATACACTTTCTGCAGAGATCATATAAAGAGTCAGCATTGTAAGATTCTGGCAGGCCAACGATCCTTTGATTATTGTGCCTCAAGCGGTTTTTGAGGTCATCCAGTTTTTCCAGAATGTATTACTGGGTGTTTTGCTTCTGCTGCTCAAAGTTATGAAGATTTTGCATTTCGTCTTCCATATCAGACACATGGAGCTCTAGATTGTTTAGACGTTTAGTGTGATCCCCCAATTCTTTACATAGTTGGGCTATTCCATTCGCCGTGGCATTATCCACAGCTGCGGTAATTGTGGGTCATATCAAGGCTGCAACTGCCTGGGCCAGGCCTGCATATTGGTCTTCACCAATCGATGCTGGAGAAGCGATCGGACTTTTCGTTGTGGAAAGTTCATTCGTTACAGGCACCATGATCGGAGCGCCAGCAGTGAAGGTGTTCGGAGGTGCAGCTGCCATATTGGCCTTGTGCATTGCCGCGGAGGCCGAGTCTGGGTGCGGAGCTGTGTGGGTCTGCTGTGGTAAATGCAAACATAGCAATCCATGCCTGGCAGGTTCCTGTGTGGGCTGCCCTGAAGAGTGAGGAGAAAAGGCGATGCGGGCGGTGTGCTGCCTGATTTTGATGCTGGTCTGCCCGGAGCCGCTGCCTCCCTATTGCTCACATGAATGCACCAAAACCGGAACTGAGGATTGCTTTTAAGTTATATATTATTTCAAGACCTCTTAATGGGATTTTCAGGGAAATTATAAAACAAATAAACTGATTTTATAAAAGCATTGTACTTATTTTTTATATATATCAAAAGGTTTATAAAACCACAGCATTTATTGTATTAAAAAATACGTAAATAGAACATGTTTTTCAAAGTGCAACACATATTGTATAAAAGTACTGGAGTATAGTAGTATAAATTCTTGAGATGGTATTCCCCAACTAACTTGCGACCTCTGGATGCACCAGTGGCCTCCAGTGAGTTGTGATATCCAACGCATTTCGAAATTTGAGTATCAAATAATTTCTTCTTCGGGATCATACCATTTCTGAAAATAAGTGAAATATATACCAGTATAAAGCAGATTTAAACAAATGCATAGATGATAAAATGCAGAGAACTTTGTTTCTGACACTTACAATTATACATTCACCTAGTAAAACCACCCTCCTTGCCGATAAGGGAACAGATAACTGTCAGTGTATTCTCAGTTCCTGCCATGCTTGGACTGCAGGATAAACCATCCAATGGACGACGCCTATCATGTAATGACATAGTGTGTGCTAAAAAATAAATAGACACACAAAGGTAAGTAACAAAGTATATGTATGTTGGAATCCCCAGAGCTCCCCATCGTAATCCACAGACTGCAGATGCTACAAATGTGCACCCTCTAGTCATCTGTGGGGAGCATGGGGATAGCCTGGGCAATAGCCATTGCCAAATAAATCAAACATAATTACCTGCAAGTGTAACAGCACTACATGGTGTGATCTCATGTGGCTTAAATGAAAGCCTAGAAGCTGCCTTCGGCTTCCCAGGTGTAAGGTTTGTCATGTACCTTAATGGAGAGCCTGACTTCTGTAGGACACCTCTCATACAACTCTGGCTCAAGGACCACTAGAATTGGAACAGTAGTCCTGTGAGCGCAGCGGGGTAGGAGTGCCACAGTGGCTGGTAGTGTTCCAGGTGCAGGTTTCACCGGATGAGCTGGGTGTGATGACAGCTTGATGCAGGTGAGAAAATGCAGAGTAACAATCCCAGTGAGACAAGCCAGGTCAAGACAGGATATCCAGTATATCAGACGGCAGGCAGAGAATGGTCAAGAACAGGCACAAGATCGGCAACAGGTTAGCAGGTAATAAAAGTCTCTAAAGCAGGGTCAGGCAAGCCGGGGTCAGGATTGCAAAAGGCAGGATAGTCAGGATAAGCAGGGTCTTTCAGATACAGCAGGTACAGATACTCAGGAACACAGGTATAGCTGCAGATCAGACAGCGCTGCATAAGTGCAGCTGCTTTCCTTTTAAAGGGCCATTGCCAATTTATGCTAGTGAGCGCTCGCCCCCGCTCATGCGCACACACACACGCCAGTGTCCCATTTGGGGGACACTGGGGGACACATGTGTGGGGACACATGCCTGTGCGATCGCTGCTCTGTAATATGTCCCTGACATTGCCCCCTCCCAATGGGCAGCCTCCGGTTGCCTAGCTGTGCCCGTTTTTCTGGGTGAGCAAGAAAAAAGGCCCTGACTAACCTTCTTGCATGAACATTCTCTGGTTATTTAAACAGAAGCCGCGCTAATCATAGTCCATAATCCATAAATAAATAGTCTCTCATAGAAAAGGCAAAAAAAGGCAAAAACATTTTTGAATCACTGGGATAGCTGTAAATATGTTCAGTAGCTCAAATCCTCAAAAGTCCAATTGAAGGCTTACCATGTATATATAAAAATAGCACATATGATGATCAATGCGTGTCAGC
Source organism: Glandirana rugosa (assembly GCA_018402905.1). Taxonomy (NCBI): domain Eukaryota; kingdom Metazoa; phylum Chordata; class Amphibia; order Anura; family Ranidae; genus Glandirana; species Glandirana rugosa. Next base: position 133,219 of record BLSH010535102.1, read on the forward strand.
CTCCCCAGGGTTCATCAGAGTCCTCTTTTTGTCCAGCTCACACCCGACATAAGCCACATAAGGAATGAGACAAAAACAGGAAGGGGGCTATATAGTGAAGTATGTCTCAGCAAGATTAATGCCACCACCTTCACACACACCACGGTGCACCTTAAAATCGTGAGCCCTGTACCATAAGAATTCAAGGCTTACCGACTCCTATGAGACCAACACGTGAGAAAAGAGTATGTAGACCAATGGGTGATCAGCTCCACGCTCCACTCATGAACATTCTCTGGCTCCCAGGAATTATCCTCTGGACCATACCCCTTCCATTTAATCAGGA
>BLSH010535102.1:139777-158177 GCA_018402905.1 Glandirana rugosa
TATATTCGGTTTTTTACATATTAATATATTCGGTCTTTCTTATTAAAGTTTACGTTTTTGTCCTCCCCTGACCATCTAGACTATGTACCAGTGGATCCAGAGTCTGTGACAAATGTTTTCTAGAATTGTGTCAGAGTTGGAATATTTTAGTATAATGTTTATTTTAATATTTTTTATTTTAATATTTTTTCTTTAATATATTCTTTGTTTATTAGAGCGTACTTCTAGTCCTCAATAGATACTTCCGTAAATGTAGTTACAGGTGCAAGTTTGGTACCCCCTATATTCTAAATTAAAACATATAGGTGCTGTAAAGGTTGAATCTATACGGAGACTAGTCTCTAGGTGGAGAGGTTCCACCGATTTTTAGGGGTTTTAAGAACCACCCCCTATCTAGGCACTACAGAGATTGCCACGATAGAGACCCCTCCAAGACCCTCTTTTTGGGGATTGACCACTATAGGCCACCTTGGAGAGGTGGATCTCTGATCAGAGGCATATCTAAGTTGGAAATGTCGTGGATATACAAAATTAAATCTTATATCCCCCATGGTTTGAACGTGGACATTGATGTAAATGCCTTCATAGATAACTCCTGATCTTCATGCGAGATTATTTGTTTCTTATATAATTTCTTTTTTATAATTTTATTTTTTATAATTTTATTTGTAATATGATTTTATAAGGTTGAGACTGTGTTAAGATCTTTTGTAAACAGTGTCTGAGACCTAGGTGACCATGTATCAGATCTACCAGTCCCCTCCTGTTTTTGCATTTGAAATTATTCTTTCTGGCTTATATAATTATACATTTTTTGGCTTATATAGTTATATATTTTTATGTCTCCATTTAACATTAATATTTCGGGTTGAAGCATCCCTTTTGCCTAAATGGCTCTAACGGATTATGGTCTGATAGCCTTTTACGTGATGTTGATTACCTCCAGTATATAATATGGCCGCTGGTGTTTCCAGTCTTGGGATACACATAATCCGGCGGCGGAGGGACGTCACTTCCGTTTTTAAGTTAACATTGCCTTTATATAATATGGCCGCCTAAGCCTCAGACCACTGGACGGCCATAGGCTTTATAAGCGGTGACACAGCGAGTGCGTCTTATCCCCGGACGACGTCAATTCTGACGAAACGTACGTCGGGAAGACGCGCTGACGTCACAGTTTGTTGCTGTTTGTGTGCCGGCCGGCTGATTACATGTTTGATGTACACGCTTTTAACTACCTTGCAAAGTGTGAGTACCCGCATTTTATTTTTGATGAATAAACCTATCGTTTACTGTACTTCACTATCTGGGGCTCCTTTTTGTTTTTCCCCGGTATATGATATGTCTTCATGCGACAATACGGAGGCTGTGAGGAGTTCACCCCTTGTTTGAAGTGCTTTCTTTATACGCTTATTGGGAAGTTTGGGGATTCCGCACTTTTGAAGCATAAAGACCAGGAGAATTTTCCAGCAGGATTAACACATATGCCTGGCTCCCAGCTGGGTCTGGTAAGCCTTTAATGCTTCTGGTGACGGATTCACATACCTTTTTGAGCACTGGGTGTCTATGAAGATTTGAGTACTTACTGGGCCCCTTATGGATGTTGCATACATATATCTGGAGATCCAGTGCTGTGGAATTGATTACCTGTCAGTCATAGGACATTTTCATGTGTATTCTTATTGCATGTGCACTCTCATTGCAATATATTAATTTCTCAGCGCGGCTTTATATTTGTACAAACTGTGAAACCTTTTTTTGCCGCTGCTTAATTTTTTGACATAGCGCAGTTGTCCTTTTTACACTATTATTGCTTCCTGCAAACCTTGTGATTCTGGTGAAGGAAATCCACGGTGTTCTGGACTGCTGGAACCATTAGAGGTTTAGAGATGAAATCAGGCAAGAAAGATGCATGGAAACCATAGTTGGAAAGAAGGGAGATTGACCCGTAGCTGAATGACTGGCGTTGTTGTACGCAAATTCTGTCAGCGGCAGAAAAGATGCCCAATCGTCTTGGACAAAGGATGTGAAACAATGAATGTACTATTCGAGAGTTTGATGGGTTTGCCCATTGGTTTGAGGGTGATATGCTGATGAAAGTACAACTTGATCTCCAGGACTCCACATAAAGCTCTCCAGAAGCGTGAGGTAAATTGTACATCCTGATCTGACACAATGCTGGCAGGAACTCCATGCAATCTCATGATCTCTTTAATGTATACACGGGCAGTCTCCATGGCTGTTGGGGTATTCTTCAGGGGCACAAAGTGTGCCATCTTAGATAATCGGTCCATGACTACAAAAATTGTCATGCAGCGTTCAGAAGGTGGAAGTTCCACTATAAAATCCATGGATATCATTTTCCATGGTCTATCAGGGATAGGCAAAGGTTTCAACAGACCCCAGGCCCTGCTTCTTGGTGTCTTGCTCCAGACACAGATAGGACAGGAATTTACGTATTCTTTAAAAAATTCTTCCAGATTAGGCCACCAGAATGTGTGTTGCACTAGTTCCATTGTTTTATGGACATCAAAATGGCCAGCCAAGGGATGGTAATGGAGCAACTTCAGGACCTCCAGTCGCAACTCTGTAGGAACAAAAATTTGGCTTCCTCTTCAAAACAACCCATCTCTAGAAGTCAGAGTAATTCCGGCAGGACTGGGCAGAGTGGACACTTGCTTGATCTGGGACAGGAGATCTGATTGTAGGAGCAGAAAGTTACCTGCTGGTAAGATGGTATCTGGAACTGCAAGGTCTTTGGGATCATCATACATGCGGGAGAGTGCTTCTGGCTTGACATTCTTTGATCCTAGCCAGTAGGTGATATGGAAAGAAAAACATGAAAAGAACAATGTCCAGAATGCTTTTTGGGGCTTCAGCCATTTGGCAGCTCTCAAGTACTCCAAGTTTTTATGGTCAGTGTATATGAGGATGGGATGGACTGCACCTTCCAGCAGATATCACCACTGGAATGGGAACAGTAGCCCTGTGAGCTCAGTGGGGTAGGAGTGCCTGTGGAAGCCACAGTGGCTGTCCTTTTAAAGGGCTATTGGCACCAATTCACGCTAGTGAGCACCCGTTTGGTGCACGCCGCCCCGCGCATGCGCACACACACCTGCCAGTGTCCCATTTGGCGAATTCCTGTGGGGACCTGCACGCGCATGCGCACATTCCTGCATGACCGTGGCTCTGTAATACGTCCCTGACATTGCCCCCTCCCAATGGGCAGCCTCCGGATGCCTAGCTGGACCTGTTTTACTTGGTGAGCAAGAAAAAAGGCCCTAACCTTCTTGCATGAACATTACTCTCTGGCTCCCAGGAATTATCCTCTGGATAATACCCCTTCCATTTAATCAGGAATTGAACCTGATTTTGTCTTCTCCTGCAATATACTATAAGAAACAACCGAAGAAAAGAGTCAAGTCTAATGCAACAAAAAAAAGAAAGAGAATTTCAAATTAGGGAACTTATCATGTGTAACAGCACGCATGTTACTTACGTGAAAGAATGTCCCTGCTGTTTGCAGTATGTGGGTAGAACCACCAGGCCCTTACATGTCAGAATTAGGGAACACATTAACAACATTAGAAAAGGGTTCCCCAAACACAGCCTCTCCAGACACTTCAAGGTAGTACATCAAAAGGATCCCTCTGGATTTATTTTTTTTACAGAATAGATATGATTAAGGATCATTGGAGGGGTGAAAACAAGAAGAAAAAAAAAGTCACAGAACGAAACCAGATGGATCTTTAGGCTCAGGGCTTTATACCCCAGAGGCCTGAATATTGATATTGATCTAAACTGCTTCATTTCTAATTTCTGACTCCACTACAGCCATCTGTATTTTATATATATGATATATCTGGTCTTTCCTCTCAATATGGATTATTCCCTTCTTCCGGCTTCCCATACATGTATTTACATATTTCCAGACAGATTTTACCTCCTAAGGTTTATTATTTCCATTACATAAGAGTATAGGGCGAACAGCTAGATTCACATTATACATATCATTTTATATTATACATCTATCATTTTATCATTCTACATTATATATAGGGATGAGCTCCCGATTCGTGTCGAACACATGTTCGACTCAAACATCAAGTTCGTCCGTTCGGGTCATTCTGAACATTATGGGGCGTTTACAGAACTTTGCGCGGCCCATAATGCATTCCAATGGCGGCGGGAATGCCGCCCGTTGATTGGCCAAAGCATGCACATGACCTGCACGCTTTGGCCAATCAGCGGGTGGCCTGCTGTGAGAGCTTTGATTGGCTAAAGGCAGGGTGCCTTTAGCCAATCACTGCTCAGCAGCCTCAATCCACGCCCCACACTATATAAAGCCGCTTGTACAGTGGCTCTATGTAGTGTGTGAAATGGCATGATAAAAAGATAGTTTAGGTTGCAGATTACAGGCAGTTTAGCTAGATAGATAATTGTGAAAATAAAGAAAAAAAAGATAGATAGATATAAAGATAGATAGGTAAAAAGATAGATAGATTGATAGATAGATAGATAGATAGATAGATAGATAGATAGATAGATAGATAGATAGATAGATAGATAGATAGATAGATAGATAGATAGAGATATCTTTATACAATCAGGCAGTGCAAAATATACAGTATCTCACAAAAGTAAGTACACCCCTCACATTTGTGTAAATATTTTATTATATCTTTTCATGTGACAACACTGAAGAAATGACACTTTGCTACAATGTAAATTAGTGAGTGTACAGTTTGTATAACAGTGTAAATTTGCTGTCCCCCTCAAAATAACTCAACACACAGCCATTAATGTCTAAACCGCTGGCAACAAAAGTGAGTACACCCCTAATTGAAAATGTCCAAATTGGGTCCAACGTTTCAATATTTTGTGTGGCCACCATTATTTTCCAGCACTGCCTTAACCCTCTTGGGCATGGAGTTCACCAGAGCTTCACAGGTTGCCACTGAAGTCCTCTTCCACTCCTCCATGATGACATCACAGAGCTGGTGGATGTTAGAGACCTTGCGCTCCTCCACCTTCCCTTTGAGGATGCCTCACAAATGCTCAATAGGGTTTAGGTCTGGAGACATGCTTGCCCAGTCCATCACCTTTACCCTCAGCTTCTTTAGCAAGGCAGTGGTCATCTTAGAGGTGTGTTTGGGGTCGTTATCATGTTGGAATACTGCGCTGCGTCCTAGTCTCCAAAGGGAGGGGATCATGCTCTGCTTCAGTATGTCACAGTACATGTTGGCATTCATGGTTCCCTCAATGAACTGCACCTCCCCAGTGCCGGCAGCACTCATGCAGCCCCCGATCATGACACTCCCACCACCATGCTTGACTGTAGGCAAGATACACTTGTCTTTGTACTTCTCACCTGTTTGCCGCCACGCACGCTTGACACCATCTGAACCAAATAAGTTTATCTTGGTCTCATCAGACCACAGGACATGGCTCCAGTAATCCATGTCCTTAGTCTGCTTGTCTTCAGCAAACTGTTTGCAGGCTTTCTTATGCATCATCTTTAGAAGAGGCTTCCTTCTGGGCCGACAGCCATGCAGACCAATTTGATGTAGTGTGCAGCGTATGGTCTGAGCATTGACAGGCTGACCCCCCACCCCTTCAACCTCTGCAGCAATGCTGGCAGCACTCATACGTCTATTTCCCAAAGACAACCTCTGGATATGACGCTGAGCATGTGCGCTCAATTTCTTTGGTCGAACATGGCGAGGCCTGTTCTGAGTGGAACCTGTCCTGTTAAACTGCTGTATGGTCTTGGCCACTGTGCTGCAGCTCAGTTTGAGGGTCTTGGCAATCTTCTTATAGCCTAGGCCAGGGGTAGCTCTCCAGCTGTTGTAAAACTACATTTCCCATGAGGCATTGCAAGGCTGATGGATACATTTACTCCCAGAAGCATGATGGGAAATGTAGTTCTACAACATCTGGAGAGCCGCAGGTTCCCTACCCCTGGCCTAGGCCATCTTTATGTAGAGCAACAATTGTTTTTTTCAGATCTTCACAGAGTTCTTTGCCATGAGGTGCCATGTTGAACTTCCAGTGTGAGATAGTGAGAGCAATAACACCAAATTTAACACACCTGCTCCCCATGCACACCTCAGACCTTGTAACACGAATGAGTCACATGACACCGGGGAGGGAAAATGGCTGATTGGGCCCAATTTGGACATTTTCACTTAGGGGTATACTCACTTTTGTTGCTAGCGGTTTAGACATTAATGGCTGTGTGTTGAGTTATTTTGAGGGGACAGCAAATTTACACTGTTATACAAGCTGTACACTCACTACTTTACATTGTAGCAAAGTGTCATTTCTTCAGTGTTGTCACATAAAAAGATATAATAAAATATTTACAAAAATGTGAGGGGTGTACTTACTTTTGTAAGATACTGTATATATGCCTTCCTAGTGTATATATATATATATATATATATATATATATATATAAAATGCCTTTAGTGTAGTAGACTATATATACAGCTAATTCAATGTATAGTATATAGCGTCCATTTAGGCAGTGCAAGAATATATATATTTACACAGTCTAGTATATATATATATATATATACACACAGCGTATTGAGTGTACACTATATATCAGTGCATTCAGGGGTGTACGTATGGTAAATAATACACTTGATGTGGTTTCTTAAAATATATACAGTTTTTAACCCCTTAACCCCCGAAGCCCTTTTTTACATTTGTTAAAATCTGTTTTTTTTAGAAAATTACTTAGAACCCCCAAACATTATATATATATTATTTTCAAACACCCTAGAGAATAAAATGGCAATCGTTGCAATACTTTTTGTTACACGTTATTTGCGCAGCGGTCTTTCAAGCATGATTTTTTTGAGTTAAAAAAGAAGACAACAGTAAATAGATACCATACATGTTACTTAAAAATCTCCATAGGCGACGCTTTAAAATTTTTAAACGGTTACCAGGTTAGAGATGCAGAGGAAGTCTTTTGCTAGAATTATTGCTCACACACTGGCGATCGCGGCGATACCTCACATGTGTGGTTTGAACACCGTTTTCATATGCGGGCGCGACTTACGTATGCGTTTTCTTTGCTGCATGAGCTCGCCGGGATGGTGGCGCTTTATTTATTTTTTTTTAATTTATTTTATTTTATTTTTTCTTTTAACACTGTTCTTTTAAAAAAAAAAATCGGATCACTTTTATTGTTATCACAAGGAATGTAAACATCCCTTGTGATAGTAATATATTGGCGACAGGTACTCTTTATGGAGGAATGGGGGGTCTAAAAGAGCCGCAGAGTAAACCAGAAGTGGCGTTGTAACGTTGCTTCCGGAAATGTACGAAGGAGTCCCAATCAAAGCCGTTTTCTAGCCGGCCACACAGCCGGCGGACATGCCGGATCAGAGCTCCGGTCTCCCGATGGGTCGGGAGGCTGGAGAAGAGCAGCGAACGGTGGCAGGAGGGGGGATGTCCCCTCCCGCTGCCTGGGATAACAACCGAGCGGCTCCTAAGCCGGATCGGCTGTTATCACCGGATAGCCAGCCGCCTGCTCTAAAAACCGGTACCAGGGTATAGCATGTAGCAGCAGCCTATAGCCTGATACTTCCACTTAAAGCAGCCACCATTTATAAACAGCGATTCACGTTAAGTGGTTGAACTAATTTACAACAGCATTTCTGTGCACCACAAGAGTAACTGCAAGGGGTTACAGTGTTCTGGCACCGACAACACCCAAGGCCCAATTTTTCACCACCTGTTTGACTGGGGCATGTCATCACAATTTTTAAACTAACTTACAACAGCAGGTCCCGTTCCTGCACCCAAGAAGAGTAACTGCAAGGGGTTACAGTGTTTGCGCACCGCCAACACCCAAGGCCCAATTTTTCAGCACCTGCGACGTCCTGCCCTATATGACCAGGGAAAAGAAAATGAAGTGCGTTCCAGCATGAGCAGTACAGAAACCAGCAACGCAGGAAGCTGCATACCCTCCTTAGCACAATGTACCAAGGGATACAGGACCGAACCCAATTTAACACAGCCGGAAAATCAGTGTCCACCAATACTCAAAATACAGTGGTCATTGCCGCCTAATAAAACATAAAAACATATAAAAATATGTAACGATTTACATGATAATAAAAGGGGTAGTAATAAATGCGCAAAGGACCAGGAAGCATAGGACAGCGCCATCTAGTGACTGGAGGCCAGACACATTAAATTGATACTGTTATATGAAAAAAGAGAAAGAGAGAGAAAAAATGTGTACATAGTTTCAGTGACTAAGCATTATTAATGAATGCATTAACATCTAATTCGATGTTAAGTCCATGGGGAACATAAAAGCGTAGGGTATAAATCCAGTATGTTTCTAGCTTAGAAATGTCTCTTTTGGTATTATTTCCCCTCCATGTAGGCACATAACTATCTATGACAAGTATTCTAGTGCCTGCAGGGTTTCTTCCATGATATTTCGCAAAGTGTTTAGATACACTGTGGTTGGGGAAACCTTTACGAATATTGGCGAGATGTTCCTTTACCCACACTTGAAAAGTCTGTATAGTGCGCCCAACATAACATAAGCCACATGGACAAATCAACAAATAAACAACATTCTTAGTATTACAAGAGATGAAAGATTTGATCTGACATCATGTGGGGAGAAAAAAGATGTACAATTGGACCTAATACGATTGTATTTGCAAACTCCACATCTCCTGCAAGGATAAAAACCTTTCATATTTTGAAAAAACATGGTTTTCTTAGGAGGAGGCTCAATGACATTAGGCGCTATAGTTAACCTTAATGGTGCCACTTCCTTAAATAATACTGTAGGGTTATCAGACAAAAGAGGTGCCAATACTTGATCATTTTTTAATATCCCCCAATGCTTACGCATTATATTATTAATCTGCTGGTATTGATTAGAATATGTGGTGATCAAAGGACAATTACATTTGTTATCAGTGGATCTCAGCCTGGGTTCAAGAAGATGCTGTCTATCAATACCTATTACTTCATCGTAAGCCTTATCAATCACAGCAGGCTCATAACCCTTTTCATTAAATTTCCTCTTAAGAGCCATGGCTTCTTCTTTAAATGTGTCCAAACTAGTACAATTTCTGCAGAGACGGATGAACTGACCCTTCGGAATGGCTCTCAGCCACGCAGGATGATGACAGCTACTCACATCAATAAATCCATTATGATCCGTCTCCTTAAAGTAAGTGGACGTGACGAGTCGTCCATCCCTCAAATCAATATTAAGGTCCAAGAAATGAATCTTGGTCATACTAGCCTCATATTGAAATTTAATCCCCCTGTCATTACTATTCAGGACTGTCATAAAGGAGTCTAACGACTGCATGTCTCCCTCCCACAGAAGGAGGACAACGTCTATATACCTAAGCCAGACCTTGAGCTCTGGTCTCCGGTCATGATAGACGATGTCCTCCTCCCATTTGGCCATAAATAAATTAGCCATGCTAGGGGCATATTTAGCCCCCATGGCCACGCCTCTGGTCTGCAGATAATAATTACCCCCGTATCAGAAGAAATTATGCTTCATGGCATAATCTAGGAGGGACAGAATGAACCTGACTTGTTTTATCGGCAAAGACCCATCCATTTTCTGAAATTTCTCCACTGCCTCCATGCCATGAACGTGGGAGATAATAGTATAGAGTGAGGACACGTCCGCTGTGATGAGGATAGTGCCCTCTCTCCACTCAACTTCCCATAAAAAATTAATAACCTCCGTTGTGTCTTTAAGGAAGGCTGGAGTCTTGACCACCAAAGGCCGGAGGTACGAGTCAATATACCGACCCACCCTGGAAGTAATGTTGTCTATGCCACTAACTATGGGCCTTCCAGGGGGGTCGGTCATACTTTTATGAATTTTTGGTAGATAGTAGATCACTGGTAATCTCGGGGCCACAGGTATCAAAAAAGGCCTTCTCCTTCTTTAAAAGGATACCCTCCTTAAAACCACTATCTACCAATTTGGTCAAATCCTTAAACCTGGTGGTAGGATTATTGGGTAAAAGTAGATAAGTGTCCTTATCTGATAATAACCTCTCCATCTCACTTTGGTAGGCAGAGTGGTCTAAAACCACAATGCCCCTTCCCTTATCAGCAGGTCTAACTATGATGTCTTTCCGTTCCCTCAAAGAACTAAGCCCCTTTCAAATTTAAGATTGGGATAATTCTCCTTATGCTTGATTTACATCCTTCAATAACAGATTTATCTCCACCCAAAGCTGTCACCATCCTACATGGCTGAGAGGCATCCCAAAAAGCCAGTTTATCCTCATACGTCGCAATTGCACTTCCATTGCAGATTACGAGCAACAATCTGAGGTTTTGGTCCAGAGGTTTATGTAAAAAGGCTACCATGAAAGTGATCTAAGAAAAACACAAGAACAAGTTATGCAGGAAGATCGTAGAAATTTTTTAGCCTACAACCACTCCACACAAAAAGAACCCACACAAGAATGCCCTGCTGTAATTATTACTTTTGGACGGAGTTATAAGCTATTTGAAAAGATAATAAAAAAACATTGGCCGATTTTGTTGCAGGACAATATATTGGCCCAAATAATTCCTACAAGGCCCACATTTATATACAGAAGGGCCCCCACCTTAAGGAACCAGTTGGCCCCTAACGTGTGTAACCCTCCCAAAAGGACCACTTCTTTGTTGGATCTCAAAGGGTTTTTCTATTGCAAGAGGTGTAAGGCCTGCACCACCACAAAATTTAAAAAGACAAAGATAGAAAATTTTGGGTCATTTAGTACGGGCCACACTTACCGCATAAACAAATTCATCTCTTGTAGGTCCTCCTTTGTCACGTATATGATCATTTGCCCATGCGGGTTACAATATATAGGACACACCACCAGAAATTTGAGCACACACATTGCAGAACATCTTAACAACATCAAAAAAAGTTTTCCCAAACATATACTTTCCAACCACTTCAGAATATATCACAATAGTGACCCCACTCAAGCAATCTTTTTTGGCATAGACAGAATTGAACCCCATTGGAGAGGAGGTAATATGACCCAACATATATCTATAAATGAAACGGAGTGGATACACAGACTGGACACTATATGCCCCGCTGGTATCAACTCCGACATTGATCTAAATTGTTATATATCAAATTTCTAACCTGTTGTTGCCTTATGATTTGTCTATTATCTTAGCCCTGAACAATCTATTCGGGACCAAATCTTGAATCATACTTCTCTCCTTATGCACCTATAGATTTGTTCATACAAATATTTCTCCCCATATATCAATAACTGTTCCCTTATATCACATTCAAGATACCTCTTAGCAGTTCCTCTTGAATATGTTCATTTCTCATCAGTGAGCCCCTTTAACCTTACAATTATGTATATTTGCCACTATATTTTTCTTTTACATATATAGCTAATTTTTAATTTAATTTCTTTTCTTAAATGTAATTATTCAGGCAAGAGTTTTAAATGAAAAAATATTTTTGCAATCTTTTAAATTTTGTTTTTATTTAAATTTTTGTTTTTTAAACATTTGTTTTTAAACATTTGTTTTTTCATTATCACATATGCCCCGCTAATGTGACTAGCTACGTGCATTGCTGACACCAAACTAGGTCTGTAGCAGTAAAGGCGTGTCTTTTGCTTAAGACCAATTAGCCTGGGGTCCCGTGATGGGTTGTGATTGGCTTATTCAGAGCGGATGTCTGTATATTATAGGAAGTGGTGTTCCGTACCACATGACCCCCTGATGACGTCAGCACAACGCTGACGAAACGCAGCATAGGGCATTGTGGATTACAGAACGCCATTTCCACTCGTTGACACGCAGGTGGACCGCATTCGGCATCCCCTGCGCTTTCTCCGAAAGATCGTAAGCAAACCCATTTTTATCTTTCATGCTTTTAATGTTGCCAATACATTTTCGGACGTACTTCACCATTGTTGGCTCCGTTCTCTTCCCCTCCTGTCCACCGTCTGGGTGGTGAGTAGCACCCATCCTGCAGTGTTTGGTGTGTCAACCGTTCGGCTGGGAATGCCAGGGAGGCATATTGCGAACTTAGTCTACTAGAGCTCATTTGATTTCTGTAATGGAAATCAATAACATCTGGTGAGTAGGAATTCTCACTGGGTGTGTTGGTGAAGGTTTTGTCCATCTCTGCACGTTATTTGAAATCCTTTTTGCCACAATTGGAGCACTATCTGCACCTGACTGGGAATTCAACCTTCTTGAACTAATAAGACTTTGGACATTTCTTTTTGGCACCTAAGCACTTTACATCTCATTTTCACAAATGATTATTCGCTTATTATGAACTATATATTGTATGTGTTGTTTTTATGAGGCCACGTTCTACTATTTAGCAACTATTTAGTAATTTTGCTACATTTATCAGCTGGTTACCCCCAAACTACCTTCTGTACACCTAGTGGTTAGTTGATGATAGGGCACCAGCCCTTTGTATTTAATGGTATTAGCTAGCCTCCAATAATTTTGTGTGTTAGTGCGGTTTATTTAGTATTGTACTCCATTTGTTCACATTGTGAATCACATACCAGCAGCTCCACATCTATACACATTCAATTTATTTATTCATTTTTATTTCTTTATTTTTCCGTTGCGCAGTTTTTTTATCACTTATACCCCTTTTTTTTAACACCGTTTTTATATGCGGGCGTAACTTACGTATGCATTTTTTTTGCTGCGCAAGCTCGCGGGGACGGTGGCGCTTTAAAAACTTTTTTAATTTTTTATTTATTTATTTATTTATTTTTTAGCACTGTTCCTTTAAAACAAATCTGATCACTTTTATTGCTATCACAAGTAATGTAAACATCCCTTGTGATAGTAATATGTGGTGACAGGTACTCTTTATGGAGGGATGGGGGTTCTAAAAGAACCCCCATCCCTCCTTTTACTTCACAGTATTCAGATTGGCAAAAACGGTGATTGTGAATACTGTCATTTTTTTAAAAGCCATTTTTTCTAGCCGGTGGATGCGCCGCATCGTAGTTCTGGTCTCCCGGTGGAACAGGAGGCCGGAGAAGAGCGGCAGAAGGTGGCGGGAGGGGAGATGTCCCCTCCTGCCCCCTGGGATAATGACTGAGCAGCTCCCGAGCCAGGTCGGCCATTATCGCCGGATAGCCATCCGCCCGCTCTAAAAAATGGTACATGATAAATAACAGTAACAAAACATTAAAGGTATGCATAAAAAACAATAGAGAGAGCAATAGAAAGCGAATAGAGAGAAAATAGAGATAGAAAAACAAGACATTTACAACTGTTTTTGGCTTTTATTATTTTATATTTTTTTTGGTTTCTATAACTTTTTTATTTTGTTTTTGTTTTTTTGGTATATTTTTTTTTTTAACAGTAGTTTCAGGTTGGGGTCTCTTAAAATGCGGTGACATCTTGGAGACCCTGTGATAGTGTGCCCTATTTCTGTGTAGTGCTGGTCCCTATGCTAATATTCAACTAGTGTATGGTAGCACTCAAAGCAGTCACCGATGCAGAGACCAGGCTGGTCAAAACAGTGGCTGCAATAAAAACTGTATCCGCGTCGTCGGCAGACACCACATCTTATTTGGGGGGCTCGGTTAGTAGGGGTACCAGGGATGGCATGTGGAAAATGCCATTCATGCAGCTGGCTCACTGCATTTGAATTGGGAAGATGGGACGCAGAGCCAACTGGATACAGAAGGGCTCTGACGATCTCTTCCTGGTATTGAAGGAGAGATCCAGTCCATCCTCATGCTTTGTATAGCATATAAGCGTTCAGCATAGCCAATTGGAATAAGTAAACAGACACTTTTTTGTTCCAGCGTCTGGTCTTACGGCAATTAAGTACAGTGCCAATAACTGGTCGTTGAGGGCCACTCCTGCCATATTTTGGTTATATTCGTGGAAACAGAGGGGTTTCTCCACAACACCAGTCACCGTTGCATCAATGGTGGGTTGCCAATCAGGGTTAGCAAGAGTGGCAGGAAGGGCACTATAGGCTCTTTGGGCCTGTGTTTGTCTTCGTGGCTGTGGGACACTACTTGTGCTAGCCATGCCAGCTTGAACTGCACTTATGGGACTCGCCACGTCATCAAGTGTTACTGCAGTGCTGGTTTGTCTATGACCAGGATGTACTAGGCCGCTGGTGCTTGCCAGGTCACCAGAAGGAGTAGCGGCACTAGTACTGGCTCTCTGCTCCATACGAGAGTCCTGCGGTTCTTGCACCTCAGCAACAGCAGAACGGGATCTGGTATGCCTGACCTTAGCAGGGACCACAACTCCATCATCAGAGCTATTTGACAGGGTGCCGCTGCTGTATACCGGTTCGTATACTGAGCCTGATTCTTACAGTGGCGTTTCCCCATCGCTCTCATCTGTCATGCTCAGCAATGCTTAGGTCTCTTCACTAGTGTACCTCAGATTGGACATGTTGGGCTCTAAATTTATAGGTACAATAGTGTGACTCACGGGCAAAAAAAGTGCACCTGGTTGTCAGAGCCCGTTTAAAGTCGCTACCAAAATCACTGTCAGATTTCGCAGGTATCAGGCGTGATCTTTGCGAATGCTGCAGATATTTGTGATGTGTTTTGTAAGTGTCAGTGATCTATTGATCCTGCACTTGGGTAGGCTGGGCTGGGCAGAGGGGCTAAACACAGGTTCTAGCAGGTATCTGGGCTGATCCCACTAATGCCACGTTTTTTAAAACACTCATTTAGTGGGGGCATTAGTATAGATCCAATTAGATCAGCTATTGATCTGATCAGATACTTCAATAGTATCTAACACCTATCTAATGTGTGTGTGTGTGCTTGTCACCTATCTAACTGGCCCTGCCTGGTGTTTACACTGACCCTTACACACGCTAAAACCTAACTGGTGTCACCGCCGGGCAATCAGGAGTAAAACCTATAAAATGTATATATATATATATATATATATATATATGTACGGTGGGTAATCTGATGGGAAAAAAAACGAACTATATCTAGCTAGTGTCACTCGTGACAGTTATACAGACAGGGGGCAATCAAGGAGTTAAAAACTTTATTAGGGAGGGTAAGGGGGGGTATTTACACCCACCTAGGCCTACTACTACCTACCCTAACACTGATTAGTGTCACAAGTGACACAAGTACAGTGATCAGTGAACGATCTGATCGCTGCACTCAGTGACACAGTGACAGGGGATGACAGGAGTGAAGGGGTTAACTGGGGGGGTGATCAGGGGGTGGAAAGTGTGCCTATGTGTACTGGTGTTAGTGTAGTGTTGTGCAAATCACGTTTTAGATGTCTCTCTCTTCTCATGAATGGAAAAGGAAGGAGAGAGGGAGAGTGACATCTCTTCCCCTGTCTGTGTTTACATTACACAGACAGGGGAGGCATTCCATTTGCCAGGACTGGTCAGCAGGTATAGACCAAAAATCATTGGTCTATTCCTGCAGATTGAACGGTCCTCAAGGGAACCGGACCACCGTGGTCGCACTGGGGGCGCGCGCCCCCTGGCCGCAGCCGCGAGCGCCATTTATAGACGGTTTCGCAGGACGCTGCCACACTGCAGCAGTAAATGTACACCAGCCAGTCAGGAACCGGTTAAACCATTATACCTCTTTATTAGCAATAAAAACTGACAGGGGTTATAATTCTTTTCCACTGTATCCATCCCACTGGATATCGCATGAGATAAAAATATTGCATGGTTTCATGAGATTAATGCCACATATTTCGGAAAAATATTGCATGTGGTATTTAGAATCAATTTTTAGTGAATGTTAAAAATGTTTTTGGTAAAACGCTATGCATTTCTTAAAGTGGTAGATACCGCTTCGTAAATAGAACCACCTGTCTTTAGATGGTATCCTGACTGTTTTCAGTCCTATTTATAAAGAAGACATCTGATATTACACTAGTTTTACCTAACACAATTCATTCCAGGGACTAGTGTACCATCTATGCCCATAGTGTTTGTTGGTGAGGGGGCATTTGCCCCATCCAAATACCTCATGCAGCTATTTTTCAGATGGGCTTTAATTACTTCCACAGTCATGCCCATAACATGGTGGAATCTACCTTTGGTAGCCAATAAATTGAGGATCCTCCAGTCTTCTCTGCAGCCATCTATGTCCCATCCTATGTATGCAGTGAAAGCAAACTGTATTCTCTATAACTACATCCATCAAAAAGAGAGATTTCTGTTTGAAGATTCCCTCAGCCATAACTTGGAAAGAGCACAATGGCCATCCAGAAGAGGAAACGGGGGGGGGGGGGGGGGTAGGTTTGCATAATACTTTCTCTCCAGTGGAGCAGTTTGCCTGACATCTACAGGGTGGGCCATTTATATGGATACACCTTAATAAAATGGGAATGGTTGGTGATATTAACTTCCTGTTTGTGGCACATTAGTATATGTGAGGGGGGGAAACTTTTCAAGATGGGTGGTGACCATGGCGGCCATTTTGAAATTGGCCATTTTGAATCCAACTTTTGTTTTTTCAATAGGAAGAGGGTCATATGACACATAAAACTTATTGGGAATTTCCCAAGAAATACGAGAATATGCAGCACCTGAAACTACGGATACTGGAAGCCTGTGCTAGCACTTCTCCTGTGGTGTTGCTATCAGAGTGGGAGAAGAGGGTTGCATTGACAATCCAACACAATGGGCAGCACATTGGACACATTTTATAAGTGGTCAGGAACTTGTAAATAACTCATGAAAGAATAAAGTTACATTAAAACCAAGAACACCATTGTTTTTCTTGTGAAATTCTCAATAAGTTTGATATGTCACATGACCCTCTTCCTATTGAAAAAACAAAAATTGGATTGGCTGACTTCAAAATGGCCGCCATGGTCACCACCCATCTTGAAAAATTTCCCCCCTCACATATACTAATGTGCCACATACAGGAAGTTAATATCACCAACAATTCCCATTTTATTAAGGTGTATCCATATAAATGGCCCACCCTGTAGTATATTACTGTTATTATGTTAATTTTGTTCTGAACACATACTGTACATTGCACTTTTTTGGGGAACAATGTTCAATTGTTTTCTTGTGCTATGCTATGTGCTGGAGATGCCAAAAATATGTAGTTGATTTATTAGAGGAGTAGGCCATGTTAAAACTACAAACTGTGGTAACAAACATAGCTTTTGAACTTTTCTAGACTGCCAGGTAATTGAGTAACAAGCTTTCCTAGTATGTAAAACTACTGATTATAACATAAAGACTGTATATATAGGAATAAGTAATAGTGGTGACACAGACATGGGCAGACAATTTTGACATAATTGTCCAATAGAAGAAAATTGTCTAGTAGGGGGAAATTTACTAAAACTGGTGCGCACAGAATCTGGTGCAGCTGTGCATGGTAACCAATTGTGTCAAAATTGTCTGCACATGACCACCAGGGGTGGACTGACAGCTCATGGGGCCCCCGGGCAATAGAAGATCATGGGGCCCCCAGATTCAAAGATGGCTGCTGTGCCAGCCATCTTTATGAGGCAAGATTAATGCGGCAGGCCCACATGGGGGGGCACTGAGGTCAGCTTTTTGCACAATGCTGTTAGGGGGGCTTTGGTAAAATATCAAGGGGACTAAACAGACCCCTAAAATCTCACTTTTGAGACAGAAAATTGGACCGAGGACACATTTCCCAATTCCTTTCTCTGTATCCTCAACTGCACTGCAGATGAATGAACAGGAGACAGAGGTTCATTCCCAAACTGAAGCATGGGGGAGGTCCAGGCAGAGAGAGAAATCCAGAACTGTGCAGGGGGTGGGGGAAATAACTTGAACCAATCTTTTGTGGCTCTCACTACAGTAGCTGGAGCAGGAGATGTTGGCTTTCAGCTTCTGCATTGAGAGCCACAAAAATGGGTTCTGGTTATATCCACACACCATTCTCCCTGTTGGGGAAGGGCTGCAGGGGCTGTGCCTAGGGGTGCCCCTGTGATAAGACGGCCTTGAGCATGGGGCTGCTGTTAGAAATCAGTTAGCACAGCCTACCTGACAGCCCCCCCCCCCCCCCCAGAAAATATCAAAATTATATTTTCAGTAAAAATACACTGACATTTGCATACGCAAATATAATGTATGTTAAATCTAAAAGATAAAGCTGTTTTGAGTTAATAAATAAAGTTCTGTGTGTGTGTTTGTGGGGGGGGGGGGGGGTCTTGGGGCTCATTTACTTGGGTGCTGTGGCCTGTGTGGTGTGAATCAGTGTTTTTTTATGTGGCTATTGCCATGTGCAGGCAGTTTATGTTAAGCTATATTTTCAAATATATATATATATGTATATATGTATATATATATATATATATATATATATATATATATATATATATATATATATATATATATATATATATATATATA
>BLSH010535102.1:158285-168805 GCA_018402905.1 Glandirana rugosa
AAATGAACACGACGGACTTCTTCACTGTTCATATTATATTTCCCTCAAACCAATAAATATACACTTATTGGGATTTTTTCTTTACCATGTAGCAAAATACATTTTGACATGAAATTATGAAGCTATTTTATTTAATTGGATATGTTTTATAAAAGAAAGTAGAAAATATTGTTTTTTTCCGAATGTTCAGTATTTTTTTGTTTAAATAGCAGGAAATGGAAAGCAATGATCTTAAACATGTATACTTTATTTACAGTATATTAGCTCTGAAATGCCAGATAGAAGTTTGATATATGTCTGTCTTTCAGGATCATCTGTTTATGTACATATTAAGTATAAATATATCAAATGTGTAATCAATATTAGCAATGAGAGAAATAAAAGGAGCTTGTCACTTCTTCAGGCAGCACAAGTAAACATGGAAAGCATCCAATCTAATGAAGCACAATTCTGCTGAAACTGCTCAAGCAGAATGTATTATGGACAAAGGAACCTTTACTGCATGGAGAATCAGCAGGCTATAGAGAAGTCTGATATTTTCAGGTATTACTCATCTCAGGAAAATGACATTACAGTAAACATAACAATATACAAAGCTAAAAGAGAAAAACGGTGAATATCTAAGAATTAATTTTAACAGAACAAACCTATTTTATTTCTTTATGGTGTTTTTCTCCTTATGTTTGTGTTTGTCCCCAAGACAAATTTTCTTATCCTACAATGCACAATCCCAAACTGAAATTTGAGTAGGCTATTTGCTTCAGAATGCTATATAGTTAATAAGGCAGAAAAAAGACTGATGTCCAACAAGTTCATCCTCCTTCAACTTTTGCAGATTTGTACCAGAGGGAGGAAGAACAAAATTGCAACTATTTCCAATTTTGCCCCACAGAAGAAGAAAAAAATCCTTCCTGACCCAGTCAGTCAATCTCCCGACCAAAATGTTGCTCTGTTGATCTCTGCTAAACTTTAATAATTATATAGCTGGGTATTTTTAATTGGATAATATTATTGCAAGTAAATTATAACTCTTTTCATTTAGAAAAGTGTTTTTACATTTGTACCTTGTTGTAGTAACACATTTCAATGCCTTAATCTTTTTTCTCTCCTTAAGCAACTGTTGTCTTTTGTTCAGCCTTTGGAACACATCTCTGACACATCATCATGATGGTCTTTGGCTATATATGAATATGTTAATTAGGTCACCTTTAACAGGTTCCCGACCGCCTTGCATACATTTACTGCTGCAGAGTGGCTCTGTCCCGCGAATTGTCATTTATCAACGGCTGCTCTCGCATGCGCTGTAGCGGACGGGACGGGAGCGCGCCTCCGGCAACGCATTCTCATGCCCACCGCACTCTGCAGGAGTGTGGCCATGGCTCAGGTGGACTCAATCTCCGCTGGTGAGCCGCGATTACCTGGTAGAGATAAAAAAAGGGGAACCGCCGATGTAAACACGGCTGTTCCCCGCTTTGTCAGGCAGCATAACAGAGATCTACTGATCCCTGTCACTGGGATCAGTTAGATCTCTTATGCCCCTGGCAGCCCAGTCCCCTCACAGTTAGAACATGCCTAGGGAACACACTTAACCCCTAGATCACCCCCTGCAGGTTAACCCCTTCACTGCCAATGACATTTACACAGTAATCAGTGGATATTTACATTTCTGATCACTGTATAAATGACATTGGTCCCAAAAAAGTGTCAAAAATGTCCGACATGTCCTCCCCAATATCACAGTCCTGATAAAAATTGCAGATCGCCGCCATTACTTGTAAAAAATAAAAATTGTAAAAACGCCAGAAGTTAATTCTCATGGTTTGTAAACGCGGCAACTTTTCCACAAGCCAATCAATAAACGGCGATTGTGATTTATTTTTACCAAAAATATAAAGGAAGAATATAAATCGGCCAAAACCGATGAAAGTTTGTTTTTTTATATTTTTTTTTGGATTTGTATTTTAGCAAGAAATAAGAAATATAGTTTTTTTTTGCAAAATTGTCGTTCTTTTTTTGTTTATAGCGGTGATCAGAAATGATGCAGAGGTGATCAAATACCACCAAAAGAAAGCTCTATTTGTAAGAAAAAAATTACGCAAATTGCATTTGGGTACAACGTCGCATGATCACGCAATTGTCAGTTAAAGCGAAGCAGTGACAAATCGCAAAAAGTCCTAACATGGGAAATCCTTCCGGGGCTGAAGTGGTTAAGACCTGTTTTTTTCTAAACTAATGTTATTTTATTTTAATCATTTTTTTAATTGGTTTAGTTTGCCTCTACTGAACCCTTTCTACAAAACGTGTATGTTCTTTTAACAACATGGTAAATAAAAATGTTATGTGAATCATAGGTAATACTTGATGGACACCATTAGTTTTATCTCCTGTCCTAAAATTTTGATTGCTTTTTCAGCTAAAATTTGGCATTGAGTTGTGCTTAGCTTTATGTTAACCAGTATTCCCAAGTCATTCTTCATTGCCATTTTGGCCAACTGCATTCCACTTTCTATATGGGGGGATGTTGCTGTTCCTTCAGACTTAGCTGAATCTTACATTTTTTGAATTAAAAATGTAAGTGTTTTTTGTTTAAAATCCAAATTTTACAGTTGTCTCTACAACAGTGATAGAGGGAATATTTTTCAAAAGGACACTACTCCTGGGGACTATTAATAGGTTATTTTCCATAACTTTGTAAAAATCATCTCTTAATTCGTGTTTAGAGTTGAGCGAACACCTGGATATTTGGGTTCAGTGGGTTCTGCTGAAAAAGTCCAGGTTCGGTACCGAACTTGACCCGAACTTTACCCCGAACCCTATTGAAGTCAATGGGGACCCAAACTTTTCGGCACAAAAATGACTGTAAAAAAGTCCTGGAATGTGCTAGATTGCTGCAAAAGGAAGTAAAATGATTTTAGAACAATAATCTGTCCCTTACAGCAACAGCAGGAACCTGACCCTATAGAACTAGAAGATGATTTTAGAACAATAATCTGTCCCTAAAAGCAGTAGTAGAAGTAATCTCTATCTAGTCCACAATCAGATTGTTCTGTAATGCAGGATGAGATGTTATTATATCTGCAATCTGTCCCTCACAGCGCTGGCAGCATCCTCTCCCTACACTACCCAGAGAGCATGTGACGTGCAGCACTAAGTGACTCCAGCTTATAAAGAGGCTGGGTCACATGATGCACTGGCCAATCACAGCCATGCCATTAGTAGGCATGGCTGTGAGGGCTTCTAAGGGCAAACCAGTGAAACGCTTGCTGATTGGCTGCCCTGCAGCTATTCAACATGCGTGATCAAATACCTGAACCCAGAACCAGAACCCAAACTTTTTTTTTAAAATGTCCGGGTTCGGGTCCGGGTAATGGACATCCCAAAGTTTGGTACGGACCCGAACTTTACAGTTCGGGTTCGCTCAACTCCATTTGTGTTGTTTCTCCAGATCACAGGAAGTTAGGAGAAATCTTTTCAATGAGACACAGAAAACATGAACTAACATGACCTCTAATCCTTTTTGACTCTATCCAATACTGAAAAATATCAGTTTTGTGGGACACCCCATAAAAAATGTGTGTGCTTCAATGGGACATGCATAATCTTTGTGAAGGAATTATTAATGTTCAGTTTGGTTATACTTGCTACTATTCTATTCTTAGCAGTAGTAGAAGTTCTGTTATTATTATTATGAACTACTTTAAGACCGACCCCCTAAGCAATTTTACTGCTACAGGGCAGCTCCCCTGTGCAGAATCATGTATACTGTATATACATGATTCTGCATTTCTGATGTCCACTGGCACCTGCCGATCATCAGTAACACACACAGAAATTAGTTCTGCCAGGGTGGAACGAATTGATTTTGTGTTCCAGGGAACAAAATCCATATTTTCCCTTAGTAAAAGAACCTAACACAGTACACAAATATACTGACTAACTGACTAAGCACAAAGTTAACCCTCTTCCAGAGGTCAAGTGGTTAACATTAATCATAAACACAAATGTTGACATTTAATTGATTGTAAAGTCTGTTTTTTTTATAACAAACATGTTACACTTACCTTCTCTGTGCAGTTGGTTTTGCACAGAGCAGCCTGGATCCTCTTCCTCTCAGGGCCCTCTTTCTTTGCTGCTTCTGGTCCCTCCCTCCTATTGAGTGCCCCCACAACCAGCAGCTTCCTATGGGGACACACAAGCCGAGTCAGAGCTCGGTGTATCCATGCAGACATGGAACCCTGACCCAGCCCCCTCCCCTCTCTCCCCTGATTGACTGACTGACTTTGATTGACAGCCACGGGAGCCAGTCAGGAGGAGTGTCCCGGGCTCAGGTAAGTAATTAGGGGGTTGCTGGGGGGCTGCTACACATAAAAGGTTTTTATCTTTAAAAAAGTATGTCTTTTCAACTCCTTAAGTCTTTCAGCACCTTCATTTGATACATCCTTAGCAATAGCCTTACAATAAAATTCTACATAACTAGGTACTATAAAAATGTTTTATTTTTAAAATGTGCTGTGGCCTGATTTAACCTTCATTTTGTCCTGAAATGTCGGTGTTAATTTATTTAAATTTATGGATGAGTGAGATTTGACTAGTATCTCTGTTCTTCTCTGTTGCTCTACACACCTTAAAGTGATTGTAAAATCTCCACAATAAACTCCCATGACATGTTCTCTTATGGGGCATTAGTAATGGCATTGTGATTTTTTTTTTATCAATGTTTTCCCAGGAGTACTTCTGTGCAGTCTCATGGTTTTCTCTGGTCTTACTCCCAAGCACTTCACACAGACCTCAGAAATGACAAGAAGGGAGGGGGAGAGAGTGAGATAGTGTTGCTTCAGAGAGAGCAGGATGATGGAAAGTCATTTTACTGACAGGAACACAGGTACAGGCAGGATCAACCAGATATTATATGTAGTGGTACCCCCGAAGGAGCTGCTAATGAAATTTATATTTGTTCCTGAGCCTCCCTCTGATTATCCTGCAGCCAGTCACTATGGCATTTTCACACAGCCAGGTGCACATACAATCCTGCTTATTTCCAATGACCAGTCTAGGGGATGAATTTTCAATGCTTTATTGTTTAACTTGGATAGGAGAAGGGAAAGCATAAGATACTCCAAGTTAACTGACTTCAGATGAGGACAACTTCTCCCTAGCTCTGTATAGCAGGCTGATCTCAGTGGTGCACTGAATAAACTGGCCCTAATGAAACAAGTCCATCTCTAAGCAACAAAGGACAGGCAGGACTTTGCTTCTTCAAGACACTAGTCAGTGTCTCCTTTCTAGCTCAGTGTATCAAACTACCCAAGGCACTTTATGGCAGGCTGACTTCAGTAGAACATGTCCCTTTTAAAGCAGTAAGGACAGAAGCCGGACTCTGTTCTTCAAGATACTCGTCAGTGTCTCCTTTCTAGCTCGCACACCTGAATAAGCTGATTATGACGGCAGGGGAAATTCTAGCAACACAGTCTCAGGGATCCTTTCATGGATCTGTACTCACACCGTGTCCCGGGACAGTTGGTAGCCTCTTTCCAACTTTCCAAGCGACACTTTGCCACTGTGATATCAGACCAAATTCAACAAGTCCTCCCTCTGTCAGCTTCTAAAGAACTCTGGGTTGCAGCTTCAGCAACTTCAGTTAGGCCTCAACCAGGCTAGGCCCTAAGGCCTAGCAGCCAGGAGTTGGACATACGCCTCCACCCCTAAGGTATGGGTGGGCTGGAACTCCTAACCTTGAGCCCATGTGCTCCCTTTTATATGAAGGTGTTCACCCAAGATGCAGTGGGGCACCACTCCCCTGCTAGTTGGTCAGAACCACCCTCAAATACACCTGCTGTCACTGGCTGAGGTTTACTCCCTCTGTCTAATAGGGACCCATACTACTGGACAGGGTAAAGCTCTTCAGACCACATGAATCAGCACCAGAGCACACTGAGCAGACCTTACTCAAATCCAGGCTCTCTGAATTTATATGCTATCTGCTTATCTGCTCTCCTGTTAAGCAGAGAGAGCCAAAAACTATATACACTCACTAACACCCAAACTAGAAGGGCGCTACATCCACCCCTGCCAAAAATGAGCCATGACCTCATTGGTTCTGGGCAGCTGCCCCTACAAAAATCTACGAAAAGAAACAAAGTGGAGTATCCCATGTTGTGGAAAAGGGGGAAAAGAGAAAATAAAAAAATTAACAGGGCCATGGGGCATACCCCATATGTAGCCAGTAGGTACAAATACTCTGTTGTAGAAAATATTCACAATTTTGATAAGACTCTATCAAATGCACTTTATCAATGTGCTTTATCAGTGTACTTTAAAGAGGAAGTAAACCCAGATGGGGTTTACTTCCTCTATGTCTCCCTGTAAACTAGAAACATAATGGGCTACTATGCATCACATAGTTGCCCATTATGTGCTACTTACCTTCAAACGAAGCCTGCGACGTCCATCGATGTCCCCTCTGCTGGCGGCATCCATCTTTTGCCCCTCTTCCTTCCGAGGCTACGACTCCGGCGCTGTGACTGGCCAGAGTCGCATGGCGTCACTCCCGCGCATTCACGGCATGGTCGCAGTGGAGGAACGGCACACAGGCCGTTCCTTCACTGCGTATGTGCCGACATTACGTCGGCACAGCTTCAACACTGCATATCTCCTGAACCGTACAGGTTTAGGAGATATGCAGTGCACCTACAGGTAAGCCTTATTCTAGGCTTACCTGTAGGTTAAAGTGGTTGTCACAAGTTGACAACCACTTTAAATGTAACCAACACACCCAATAGACACAGATGTTGGTTGTACTCAGTATTTTACATTTTAAGTGGAACTCTACTAACTGCACTTTGTTAGTTCACCCCCCACCAAACATGAAAATGATTGGGGGAGGGGGTAAATATAATCAATACATCCTGACTGACTATCGCTACGTAACAGTAAAACTGTACACACATATAGCACATTTGCCTCAGCAGAGGCTTGAAGATTCCCTGCAATCCTGCAAAAAAAGAAAGAAACATATAATTAATGTGAGGTAAACATATACATTTTATTCTGCTGCTTGTTCTATTGACTGCAATGTTAAAATTACATGTTTGATACAAAGCATGTTAAAGTTATTTACAAAAGAATTAACTTTTTTTTTGCAAAAATTTCATTTTTCTCATAATGCATCGGTAATTTATAGTTCTTACTGCTTTAAAATAAAACAGATATACCCTAAACCAGGTATTTTTAACAGTAAATCCTTAAAGATAACAATCTATATATGTGCTTTATAAAAAAATGTTTCCAGCAAATAATTTAAAACAGAAACATGGAACAGGAGATGAAAGTCTTAAATAGTGATTATACAGGTTGAAATGAAAGAGTTAAGTAGTAAAAAAATGCATGTCCTGGTTAATTAAGAGTTAACTCCCTGTGCATACAATCAAAACTTTCCTATGTCAGCTACAACTCTCTCTCAAATCTGCCTGACAGGGAATGCAGGAAATATGATAGATACTGTATTACTTGTTTGTTTTGTCTTAAAATGTTACATTGAATTCTCACGGAGATTGTCTGTCAGTGATCATTCAGTGCTGGAAGGCCTCAGACTAACTACTAGTCATAGGATTTCACAGGCTGTGCAGAAGAAGGATAGGGAAGGAGATAAGAAAAGATAAGTTAGTGCAAGGCTTACAAGACACATCCTTTGTACAGAGGAGGGGGTTTTATAGACGTTTTTAAGACGTCCAAGGTAGGCAACTGGGTATTCTCAGACTAGCTGGACCTCATCTTAGGCTTTGATGCAATGCATTGTGGAACTGCAAAAAAGGTCACAAATAATACTATGAAACATCAACGTTTGGATCTGTTGTGGTTGCTACTTGCACTGTTTAATTCAGGCCTATTAATGCTCGATAAAAAAGTAAGGTGTTGTATCCAAAATTATCTAAATAAGCTATTTTGAGGGTGTATTGAATCATATTAGTGTGCTGCTGCTGTTTTAAAACCAAGCAATAAGGTGACAGTAAAAAAAAAAATCAATTACACATGCAAAATATATGATGCAAGTATAAAGTGTTGTTAACACTGTTTCATAACACCACATACAGCTTAAAAGCATCCTCAAATCATATGTTTTAAAGGACACTGCTTTTTCCATATTCCCTTCAAGTGGCATTTAAAGGTGGACCTTTTTTTGCATTGCTACATGTCTCTTAATTCCCAGATTCCCATGCCCTGTTTTGACAATATTTTGCATATTAGCCCTGACAATTGCTTGAATAGATGTTAAAGATCTCCCATAGAACATAGGTTCAGATCTAAGTTCACAGTTTTCAAATTCATCTAATGGCCTGTGAACAAAGCCCAGACACATTCACTTGTCCCTAATCTGTCCTAAGGAGGACTAAATAGAGCTGTGCCCAAAAGACCAGGAGGCTAAAATACTTTTGTTCTTAGAGTTATGGTAAACAACACTGTGTTACTTTGACATTTGGATGAATAAAAGTGGGCAGAAGCTAAATCTCACAATATGTATATAAAAAGAACACAAAAACATATTAACTGTTTATAAAGTTAAGTGATACTCTTAACCTAATACTAAGACAACTTGACCCTTAACTTACTATTAAATACTTTCAGATTATACACACCTAGATCTTGTTTGCTGACATTTTAAAGCATATCAATAGTCAAAATTTAAAACCGTATTGTCAGGACCCAGAACACTTGCTGATGGAACTGTGGTTCCCAGAATGGAAGGTTGTAGTTTCAACGGCCACCAGTGGGTGTTTCCCAGTAGCCATTTGAACCCGAAAATCAGTCTCCACTTGATGCTGGCCGCTGAGAAGGTATATAACCCTTTCTCTAACCTCATTCACTGGCTCAGTGTTTTGCCTATGTGCCTTCTACCTAGTTATTGATGTGGTGCTCCTCACTATGATCCTCATTTCTGCTGTGATTCAGTTTTAGTACTTGTATTCTGTGCCCTTCTACTTAAAATCTGCACCCCTTGTTCCTGATCCCAGTTCCTGTCTTGCCCTGTTTATCTGTGTTCCCCATTTTGTATATATTGTATAATTGTTAGGTTGCTAGTTAGGTATTCGGCCACCTGGTTTATGAATCATGTATGTACAGTATATCTTCACTTTTGCTTTGTTTTTTGTTCGCTGATGTTGGATGGCCTTTGTTTCATTATTAATAAATCTTACTTTATGCATACAGCCTGGAATCAGTTGCCTAAGTACAGCTACACTGAACTGGTCACCCCTGCTGTTGCTGGATACCTGATCTCAGTATCCCTTACATATATACAGTGTCTCACAAAATGAGTACACCCCTCACATTTTTGTAAATATTTTAATCTATCTTTTCATGTGACAACACTGAAGAAATGACACTTTGCTGCAATGTAAAGTAGTGATTGTACAACTTGTATAACAGTGTAAATTTGCTGTCCCCTCAAAATAACTCAAAACACAGCCATTAATATCTAAACCGCTGGCAACAAAAGTGAGTACACCCCTAAGTGAAAATGTCCAAATTGGGCCCAATTAGCCATTTTCCCTCTCCAGTGTTATGTGACTCATTCATTTTACAGGGTCTCAGGTGTGAATGGGGAGCAGGTGTGTTAAATTTGGTGCAAAATAAGTACTATTTCTCCGCGCTTCAGGGGAAGATCTTCTCTGTAGTGGTGAGGAAGGGGGATGATCAATGTAATCAACCTAGGATAACTTGCTGGCCTGCTGCCACCTGATGGACTGGGTTCGTCCCAAACTGAAAAAACAAAGAGGCACAGAGGGGCGCACTGGCCTAGCGCATTATCCTTGATGATGTAGTTTATTTAAAAGCATAAAAACATACTCACAAACAGCTTGGTACAAAACGCAAAAACAGTAGGACAAAGGTTCCACCGTCAACTGTCTCCGACTGGTGGCCTGGTGCCTGGATAAGCAGTCAGTAGTATTTCTCTTGGTGAGCCATATAGAGGCAGCTGAGCTGAACTGTATGAAGACCCCTTCAGCTTTCCAGAGACAAGGGGTGAGGATAGAAGAGAAGGAGTCCTCCACAGCCTGGATCTCACCCACTGCTCAAAGTCTGGGTGGGTGAGATCCAGGCTGTGGAGGACTCCTTCTCTTCTATCCTCACCCCTTGTCTCTGGAAAGCTGAAGGGGTCTTCATACAGTTCAGCTCAGCTGCCTCTACATGGCTCACCAAGAGAAATACTACTGACTGCTTATCCAGGCACCAGGCCACCAGTCGGAGACAGTTGACGGTGGAACCTTTGTCCTACTGTTTTTGCGTTTTGTACCAAGCTGTTTGTGAGTATGTTTTTATGCTTTTAAATAAACTACATCATCAAGGATAATGCGCTAGGCCAGTGCGCCCCTCTGTGCCTCTTTGTGTTAAATTTGGTGTTATCACTCTCACTCTCTCGTACTGGTCACTAGAAGTTCAACATGGCACCTCATGGCAAAGAACTCTCTGAGGATCTGAAAAAAAGAATTTTTGCTCTATGTAAAGATGACCTAGACTATAAG